>JAWLRI010000155.1:180605-229138 GCA_034781795.1 Crypturellus tataupa
CCCCCCCCCCCCCCCCTTTCTGTCTCTTATATGTAAAAATATATCTTTGTCCATGCATATGCTTCATGGTCTCAGGTGTCCCTGAAAAAAAAAGAACAAAAAACAGGATCAGATGCTGTATGGAACCAATTCTGTTACTTTCTGCATTCTTCTGCTAGTCTTCCTGTCACTCCTGTCACTGTGTAGCCAGGGATGTTTCTGCCTTTATTTCAAGTGCGTTAGGATGCAGACATTGCGGAGCAGCCACGCATCCGTAATGTCTAAACGGCTTCCTCCTCTCCCCTTTTCCCTTCCACGCCAGTCAGGACATTCCAGATGGAAGCTCTTTGGTGTCGGTAACAGCTGCACAGCAGATAGTTTTTGCATCCTCAGATCTGCAATATTTGTAGCTCCATATATCTAGAGATGATAGGCATTTAGAGTCAGGATCTTCCAGTCTCTTAAGTTTCTTTAAAGCTCTTCTGATCATCCTTGCTGTAGCATTCTCTGTTTTCTGTTCCTGGTTAAAAGTAGCATCTTAAAGTTAAAAGTTCTGTTATAAACTAGGTTTTTAGCAAGTCTGAATATTTCGGAGTCTTGTGTTGTGATTCAAAAATTGTGCTCCCTTCTTTCATCTCTGGGGTTTATAATAAGGTGTCAGCAATGATCTAGTCCATCTGGGAGCTTGCATCAATACTTTGGAGAGCCATATGTGTCTGCCTCAAACAGGGCTATAGAAAAGTGTTCCACTAGCAACCAAGATGTCATCCATCTGCTAGACAATCCTGTAGCTAGTTAGCTTAATGACGTATTTATTTGACTAGATGTTTCTGCCGAGCAGACTCCAGCTTTCCCTTCTCTTCAAATTAATACCAAAACCTCTGTGCTCCGGAGCGAAAAAAAAAAAAAAAAAAAAAAAAAACCCAAAACTGCCCATTCTGGAGAATGTCCGGAAGTGCATGGTGTGATGGACCTGGTCTCCGTGTGCCGCAGGATGTGGTGGTGGTGGCTGCGACCTGCCTGCCCGTGCCGCATGCGCCAGCGGAGGGACCCGCGTGGCTCCACGTGCGTGCGGAGGGGCGGCCGTGCTGCCGCTGCCCGGAGCCTTGTTCGCTTGCAGCCTCGGAGCAGACGTGCTCCAGATATCTGTGTTCTTCCACGATCCTGGAAAGTCAGAGCTGCGGGAGCTGTGGTGGAAATGCACTGTGGGAAGATAAACTCTGTAAACTTCACATATTGCTTCTCCTTGCTGCGGAAAAAGAGAGAACATGGGAACTGGCTGTCATTGATATTTTTTCCTCCAGCCGCTCTATCTGCTGTTTATTTTTAGTCCAAAGAGGCTAAGTCACTGTTTCAAATTCTAGGCTGATCTGATTTCTAATCCGTCTACGAGGCAGAGAGTTGAGTTGAGAAGGGGGCAAAACAACTGTTGTTTTGTTGTGCTGATCACTAAAATCCCTCAGCATGACCTTAGTAAATCTACAGGAAAAATGGAAGCTCGTGTGAAAAGTGCTAAGATCAGTAACTTTAATCTGCATTGAGGCAATTTTGTGAATTTAATGTGGAAAAAACCTGTATTCCTACAGGCAAAAACAACATCTGGACCATCAGCAGGTCTTCAGGCATATCTTGCAATGGGGTTTGTGTGCAGAGTCCCGTTAACTTTGGTGGGAGTCAAGAGAGCATCCGAGTCCTTTCTGAATGTGGTCGTTTGGATGAGCTAACACAGAGCTGCCAACCATGTTCGAGAAATTTCACCTAGCAGTCCCTGTTAAAAGTTAGTAGGATTTAGGTCTTCAAGAATGTTGAAAAATAGATCTTAAAAAAAAGAAAAAAAGCACAAAATTATTTTGTTGCTGTTTAGCCTGTCTTCATATGGGTCTAAGCCATTTCTTGTGGGAATAACAGCAGCTCTAAGCTGACGTTAGAGTATATTAAAGTAAGATCAGGACAGTTCTGTGTAGGAATGTAGATTTGTCCAAGGAAAACAGAGACTGGAGAAGTGAACTGTACTAACTTTTGCTTTGCCTTGTAATGATACAAAGGGAATTGTAAAATAACGTAGGTTGGAAGTAACTTCAGGAGTTCGTCTAGTCCACCTCCTAGTATAGTAGTATGAAGGCTTTTCTGAGGAAATACTTTTAAATCTAGAAATGTGTTATTCAGACCTGTGTTTTCAAAACTTGACCTTTTCATACTTTTTGTATTACTCGTGTTCAGGCATTAGCACAGTAAAGATGAGGTGGAAGAAAACACAAGAGTATGAAATTAAGGCAGCACTTGCTCAGAATCTCCAGAATTAAGGCTGTAAGTGCTTAAAAAGAGCAAAGTTTGCAGCACCTCCTACTGCAAGTAGGAGGGAGTTACAAACCCTTGAGTAGCTGGAAGCTGTTACCTGTATTTAAAACAGTCAAGAGCTTTATTTTCTTGATGTTCTCTCTGTGTTGTCTATGTAATTAGTCAAGAATCTTGCAGCCTTAGTTTCTCAGAAGGGAACCAGCATGCAGAATTCTCCACTGATATGAATGTCTGTATTTTTATATGTATCAGTTCCCTTTTTTTCTACAGTGCTGCAATCCAGTGTTTGGAAGACACAATCATTCTTTGCCATGTCTTATAAAAATATGGAATATGTTGTTTGCTTAAAATCATCTCGGACGCAACAGTCTCATAGGTTAGAATAAAACTGATTGCTCTAAAAGGGATTTTATATCTTAATGAAAAGCCTACAGAATCAAAACTTTTTCTGTTTTAAAATGGAATGATTTTTTTAGACGTTTCTTTTTCCACAGAAGTAACATTTGTGTATTTAGGATTGGCTGAAATGTTCCTCTGTAGCCTTGGATGATACAATGAAAAATAAAATAAAAACGTTTTGAATGAAAAATTGAAATGCTATGAAATATTGTAAATTTTCTACCTTACAAAATCAGTATTTCAGCTTTTTTTCATGCTTAGTGTCCTCAAAATGATACTTTACATGAATATATTTCTTCAATTCATTGCATTACTAGTGGAAAACAGGTTCACAGGAGTATTTCTGACAAAGTCTATAAATTTCTTGTTTGGGGACTTTGTTTTAATTTCTATTGTTCAGTTGTATTTTTGTAATTTTTTTAAAAAATCTTTTACTTCTGTTGCATTTTGCTGCCAGTAGAGAATTTTATTTTGTGAGAGAGATTACTAAGACTCTGTATGTCTGATTCAGCGCTTCTTCACTCTTCATATTTTTTTTGCTATGTAAGAATGTAAATTATTACATAGAAGATACAGTATAGAAAGTCTTCTGATGAGTCTCTGCTCATGGTTTGTCTGCCTTGATTACTGGCTATTTCAATTTTGTTGTTACTTAAAAGCACAGATCCTGTAGAAGATACTCGTTCTTTTAGCATTTTTTATATAGTCTTCTGCTGATTTCCCAGTTTCATTTATCTGCTGCTAATCCCATGCAGTTGGTAGCTTCCACAGATGGAAAAGACTTGTACTGAAGCCCAGTCGTTCTGAAGCAGCTCTGTGTTTCTCTCCACTTGGAACTGAGGCTAATCATGAACAAAATTCTGTTTTGGTTCTCCAGAGCATCATGCTGCCTATGTCAAGTCTCTGTCCCGTTAGCCAAGTGTTTTCCCTCTCACAGCCCCTCATATGTGTGGATGCACGTATGATTTTCCTGTCATTAAATGTTCCTGTCCAGTCATGCAGAAGTGCTGTTATAAAAGAAGATGATGTGCTTGACTTCTGCTCAAGGAATTAGCGGGAAATTTTACTGTCTTATCCCATTTAGGTTATGTTTATTAAGGTAGCTTTGTAATACAGACTGACCAAAAATAATCATAAGGAAAAAAAAATAGTGTGGAATGGTGGTATATCTTTGTAATTTCTGTAATGCTGTTTTTGGGGTCTCTTAGTAATACAGAGGTTTTTAAGTCACAGTCCTTTGAACTTGGACATTCATGATGGGGGAAAGAAAAATAGGGGGGTGATAAGTATTTAACTTTGGAAAACTCTTGGCCATGATGCTGAGTGGTTTCTGTTTAGCACCATTTTGTGTTACAATGCTCTTGATACATATGTTAAAAGAAGAAGGTGTGTAAAAGGTGTGGAAAGCTGTGAATTATCACATGAAAGTCCAAACTACTAGAAGTTGTGCATGATGTGAAAAAGTTGACGTTTTCAGCTCTTTAGGTCTGCCATAGTTATTAACTCACCTTTTAAATTTCTGTTTAGCCGTTTGATTGCTCACATAGCAATGCTGTTTGCTCCAAATGTTTCATCGGCAAGTAAATCCCATGCTACAGGCAGATTTGTTTTGTGAGCATCACTTTCAGAGTCAAAACTGTGGGCTGCTGGATAAACAAGTCATGTTCTAATTAGGTATGTCTGCTCTTAGCAAAACTATGTTAGAATGTAAAAGCATCAGGTTAATTAGAGTTTGATTAGAGTGACGTATCATTGTGCAGCCTCCTCTGCGCTGCTTCCGTGGCACCGTATTCCCTCTGCAGGGTCAGATGGTCCTGCAAAGAGCTGTCCAGGGGAATTTTTTTTTCGCATTACCTTTTTAATTAGTTTTTTTTTTTTTGCATTACCTTTTTAATTGGTTGTCAAGCAAAATGACTAAATTTATCATGAGACTTATCTGAAAACTTTGTTTTAGTCTGATAACATTAAAAAATAATGCACAGTTTTACATTTCAGCCTGTTAAACATAACAGAATAAATACAATACTCAGGTAATTGAGAGTTACCTTCTAAAATTGATAATGCAAAAAAACCCAGACAGCATATAATGCTATATATAGCTAATTAGCCTTACAAAATTGTTTTTCTTGGCCTAGATACCTTTAAAATGAAGTTATCATGTAGAAAACCTAAAATTAAGTTGATGGATGTTTGAAATGTAGTATGAGCTAAAGCAAGGAACAAGGAGTTCTAAAAAATATCCCTAGGTCCATGTTGCAGAGGCTTGTAGCAGTTTTACACACATACACACACACACGCACACCTCTCTGTCTCTTTCTCTATATATGTATAAGTTCCTGGTGCGTGAGCAGCTTTTCCACGGCTGCCATCTCAGGAGTTTTTGGAAGGAACAAGGCTCTGCTCCTTGTGCTCTGTCGCCCGCCCTCGTTCCATCGGCTGTTTAATTGAAGTGGCTGCTGTAGGGGACCATCAGCCCCCACAGTGACTTCTGGACATTCTTGTCACTGTTAATTTAGTTTTCATCCCACTGCTAGTCAGACCTTTTTTCCATCCGTTTTCCCATGCTTTGAGAGACTGTCCTCCAGGAGAGTTTTATATAAGCACAAAGGTCCAGGGCTGAATCTGACCTTGTCTGTATTCACACAGGTTATTTGTGGGTGCTGCATGGGATGAAGAGTTCGCCTTATTTCTCTGTGCCTGTGTGTGGGGCCAGTATTGCCCCTGTCTCCCCTTTCCTTTCAAAGCTAACAGCTGACACAGACATGTCAGTTTGTTCCTATGTTTTTTCTGGAAAATGGAAAATACCATCAACTACCTCTTCCCACCTTGAATTTCAAGTTCCCAAGAAAAAAAAAAGAAAAGTGGGAGAGCTGGAATTGTATTCATAAACCAGTAGCTAGCGGTGTGTTTTCCATGGTCAGTACTTTTCAAATTTAATTTTTATTAAAACCTGATCGTCCTTCCTCAAGGTCCCCCCTTCAACTTTTCAGGTGATTGTACTTAAATAATTCCTATTTATGATCATCAGAAATATAAATTTACTGATCCTAATTCTGCAAGAATCTTGTGCTAGGTTGATAGCAAAATGTACCCGCTGGCAAGAATACAGCTCACCAGAGAAATAGTAACCAGTAAAATGTATTGAGTACTCTCAAGACAGCATTTATATCCAAGCCTCTGCTCATAAATGAAAATGTGGGATATATTCAGACTTCAGCTAACATTTTGTTATGCCTGTAAGTGAAGGAAAAAACGTGTTCTTGTGCATTCCTACATATTGTGCCTGTAAAAGTACAGGTCCTGCTCTAAGAGGATGGTTAGCGTTGAACAGATCAGGCCTTTTCTTTCTACCAGGTTTTAGCTAGGTTCACATTGACATTTGATGTATTTAGGAAGTGGAGAAGAAAAAGAAATACGCTTTTTTTCAGACTACATGGAAGGATCCCAGCAGCTAGGTAGTCCTCTGATTGTAGCTGTTGCAAAGAGATATGTTCACAGTGTAATTTTTGCAGTGCGTACAGATCTGCAGTGATTTGCTCATATTTGGTGTTGATACAGGAAATGATGGTTAAGTGATAGACTTTCAAAAAGGAAGATTCTTCTCTCCCAGTACCAACCCTGGATGGACAATAATACAATATGGTAATGTGCTTTATTTTTATGGCTCATGCGTAGGGATTGGTTTGTTTTGAACATCCGAAGAACTTTGTTTTCTTGCTAAGGATCAAAACTGCAATGTCAAATGCTGAGATTTTTGATTTTTATGTGATATAAGACTGTATGCATGTATGTATTTTTATATCATGGAAGACTGAGGACACTAAAAGCAACAGTGATTTTTTTTAATCCCAAAAGCAAAGAGAAAAGATTCTGTAAGTCTTAAAAAGAAATGATAATAAAAACAAGAATCTAGGCAACTATAGGCTTCATTCATGATGTGTGGGGTCTGAAGTGCTGTTGGAAACACCTACGGACCTTGAGGAAAGGAAACGTGCCTTGAGAGATTACTCTGTCTGTGGCACCATTTAGTACAAACTTGGTGATTCAGTTAGATGTTATTGGGGCAACTTTGTCACATGTTGAAAATTACCCGTGAGGTAAAAGTAAAACCTACTACTTAAGAAGGAAAGGCAACAAATCGCCAAGGTTTAAAATCTGCCAAACGAGTCCCTGGTGCCTTGGCTGAACTGAGGAGCTGCTCCAGCACCGCATCCGTAGGGATGCAGGGATCCTCTCAAGTCCCTAAAAATGCAACTGTGAGGAATACGGAGAACGGGAGCGGTGAGGAGAACGGCTCCCAATTCTGCGTCCGCCTTGCCCACAGAGCCCTCACGAGGGCACGCGGAGGAGCTGTGCTGCTCCTTCCTTCGTCGTCTTCTACTTGTCTTCCCTGTTTCTTTGTTTTAGTGCGGTTGAGATCTCTTGCCAAAACCAGTTAAGGAGAGCTAATACCAATACTGTCAGGTAGTTTATTCCCATCTGTTCTTGCAATAAATTAGGTGTTCTAATTAAATGTTGCAAGTATTTATGAAGCATTTCTTCAGGAGGGAAGAACGGCATCTAGGGTTGGGATTTAGGATTCAGTTCCTTTCTCTAAGTTAAACTAAGTATATATTTAGGGAGGCAGAATAAGAGTGTTTAGGGGGGTTGTGTGTGTACATACATATAGGTAAAGAAAAAGAGATTAGTATAATCTATCATCTCAAATGTTTTCACACAGATCCTTCTTTAAAAGAAGGTAAATGATGGTAATTGACTCTAATTCCTTTAGAGACTTTTGAGGCCAGAAACCCGGAATTCTGTTCTATCGTCTTCTGTCCTTCTCCCATATATTGAATTAATACCAGTGGGTGGAGAGCAGGCTTTGGGCAGACTGTTACACTGAACTTCCCTCGCACAAACCTACAGACTGTTGCGGTGGTTACACTGAACGGGAGGGCAGACCATGCAGCTCCCTCTCTGGGCGCTGCACGCTGCTCTGTATTTATACATGAGGCCAGTATGTTTCACAGCACAACAGCAGGGACGGCAGGGAGTTTGGAGGAGAGTTGCCTAATGATGTTGATCTACAGGGTTTATGAAAGATAGAAAATGGCTTGGGAGAAAAATAGGGCATAAGGGAAAAAAGGGTGATCCTGGAGTACTTTGATTTGCAAAAGTGGAACTGCTCATTGACAGGCTCTCCCATGGTGCCCTATGGACAGATAGCAAGCGTGTGAATTACAGATTTTGGGTGTCCCTCATGTTGCATTAGCTTTGCTGCTGTCAAGCATACATCGCACAGTGAAAATAGAAGAGTCTCTGTCACACGTTCACTTTCTCTCACAGCACAAGCCTTGACCTAATTTCTAGAAGCACATTCCTTTTTCCCCCATTGCAAGGCATGGGATATACATGTACATAACTACCATGTTCCTCTAATTTATCTGGAAATATGAATTCATTGCTCTATAATGCATTTTATCATTTTTTTTCTATGTAAAGAATGAGTTTGTTTGTTGTGTTTGGCCATGTCCCAAAGTATCTCTAGTACGTAAAATTATATTTTAATTTATTGAATGCTGTGAACTTCTGATACGGAAAGTGACATTTTGCTTACAGTTAAAGCATTTTGTAGAAGTGAAAACTGTTGTCTTGACAACTGAAATCCAGCTAATAATAGATAACTAAAAAAAATGGAAGTTCAAATATATTGTAATTCCTTACAAAATCAAAACTTGTCCTTGAATTTCAGAATTGATTTCAAAATACAAGTGTTTGAGGTTCAGATGTGGAGCAGTGAATTAAAAAATGTCACAATAATTTTTTTATTTTTGCCACAAAATGTGTCTTCTAAGCTGGTTTGTGTGCAAAGAAGACTGCTTATTTGCACTGTAATGGCTCTTCCTTACATTTTAGTGATTTAAGATTTGAAAAGTGCACTGAGGTTTGACTGGGAATCATTGGGGGTCAATCCAACTGAATAGACATGGTTCAGAGGAATGATGATGCCTTGTGCTCACATTGAGGCACAAGCACATCATGCTTTGTATCCTCCACTAGGAAATCTGTCATTTCCTTTTACTAATAATGAGGGGAGGCCCTCATTATTATTTTACTTGCTTTAAAGTTAGATTTCCAGTAGCATTTGTTTTGTGATTGGGAGGTAAGAAGATAGAAACAGAGGCATGTAATGTGGCAGTTTTTCTCTGAGTTTCTTAATGCAGCAGGAAAATTTGGGGCAAATTTGGAAGTTGCTAGAATAAAGTGATCTGTGATTTTTTTTTTCCTGGTATGGGCTAACGATGAAACAAAAAAAAATGCTTAAAAAGTGAAAAAGGGCTGTGCTTCCTCAATTTCAGTTTAAGCCACACTGATGTAAAGCTCTGAGCTGAACTGAATTTTACTTTCTGCATCCAAGAACCTTTAGTTGGTATAATTGTTACTACTTTGTCTTAAAATTACAGCTGATTTAATTTTATTTTAAATTTTCATGTACCTTGAAGTATGTAGAGTTCATTTTACTAATTTTCAAACATTGGGAAAACTCTTTCTGCTTCCTATGGGGAGGAGCTGTTTTGTTTTAGCATTTTCCTTTGTGCAAGGTGCTTAGACTCTACATGAGTAATATACAAAACTATATGGCACAGCCTATTAGATTACAGTCTCTATTTGTTTATTTTTGTCAGAAGAGCTCTATAGCTGCCCAGCATTTCTGCTGTGTTAGTTCTGCTTTCCCAAGGACGGATGTGAATAGGCCTCAAGACGTGGAGCTGAAGTTGTGATGCTCGTTCGAGGAGGAACAGTACGTCTGCTCCACAGCGAGCTGTTCCTCTGGGTAGGAAGTACCATACATTATTCATATCAGAAACCAGATGTTGGGTTACAGCCTGAGACAACAGAACGAAGCTACCTCCAAAACACAGCGGGAGTGCAGAGATCGCTGTTAAGCAACACCAGAGAGGTTGGCCTGTAATGAGGGCCGTCGTGGGATGGTGTTTTGGAGAGAGAGTTAGTGCTAGTGTGGTGGGACAAAATCCTGTTTTACAGTTCTGTTTGTGGTTTTTAAAAGAGAGATTTAATAGTGTTTTTTTTGTTTGTTTGTTTGTTTAAAATTCTTAGTGAAAGAAAGAACGGTATGTTTAAAAGCAGGTTTGCTCACGTGGAGGTGGCTCTCTGTTCTTGAGAACCTTACCATAGCACTTGGAGAGCACATATGTGTCTTGTGATGCTGGTCTGCCCAAGTCGTGTAGGAGCACAGGAGGCTTGTTTGTTTAGGGAAAATATCTCTCCAGGGGTTCTAAGTCCTGTGTGCATTTAAAGAACTGTAGGAGGTGTCAGTAGGAATTTATAAGGAAAATAACAAGAAAAGCTGTTTAGAAACAAGGAATCTCTGTAACAGACCCAGTATGGAACCGGTATTATAAAAATGGTTGTTGAATGTGTCAGCAACTAGAAGTAGCTGTATTAGGAGTAATTTAAAGAGGGAATGATATCATGGGCGCTGTGAAGAGTAACCCTAGGAAAATAGCTTTGCATACCACATGGCATCACATCCATTGGATGGCTTTTAAAAGTAGCTCTCTTCTTATGAACAATTACAAGGGGATAAAACAACCTCCCTTTCAGCTGGAGTTGTGTATATGGTGCTAGCCATTGCTTCTGAGGTGAGTGCCAGGCTTCCACGTGGATGGATGCAACTGTCTGTGTACTGTGAGGAGTCTGCTTTTTGATAGTTTCTAACTGTCCTCCCATTTGTCCTTTCCATTTTGTGAAAATCATCCTGGAGGTGCTTGAAGGAGGGTTGTTGGTTGCCGGTAGAGCTTGAAGACCTGCAGAATCCAAAAATTCTTGGATTTCTATTTAAAGGAGGATGCAGCAAAGCTAATAGCATTATTTCACTGTAAGCCATCAAGTTAAATATAGAAATACACATTGTTATGAGCTAGGTCAAGGTAGCAGAAGAAAAGAGGTTGCTGTAAAGTTAGCTGGTAACCTGTGTGATCACTCCCAATAAATAACAACATATGCTGCCATATAAAATGGAACTGGAACTGGAATGTCTGGTTTAAGCAGACTTGTGTCCATCTGTCACGCAGACTAATAAGTAACTTCTCTTTGTTCTAGTGTTTAATAAGTGCGGCCCCGTCAAAATGTCAATAAATATTGTTAGGAATGTAGAGGACCCATGTGGTTTTGAATGGATCGGAGCCAGTGGTGTTTCTCCATCTTCTGTATTTGTAGTGCAGAAGAAGGAAATACTGATGTATAAACAGAATGTGCTAAAATGTCTATATCCAGCTTTTGGGCACTTCCTATTTCATGTTGGGATTGTGTCTTTCTGAGTGCGATGCAGCGCAGGGAGCTGCTGAGCACCCCTGCTTGGAGTGGAGAGCGCCCGCGTGGACGCCTTGCCGCTCACGCTGCAGCAGCCACACTGTGTTCGGGGGACTCTCTCCAGTATACGCAAGTCAGCTTGGTGTCTTTAAGTATGCTTCAGTCATGTGCTGGTCACTTCTCCATTGTTTTTCCCAAAGCTAATAAGGTATGCCCATTTTTTAAATAAAAATGTGTCTTCTGTGATGCAGCCTATGGTAGCCTCTTAGTCCTACATTTACTTTAGAGATTTCATGTTTTGAATTTCACTGGGAATTCCGCTTTGTCTTGTAAGCACGCTAGAAACCCAGGGAAGCGGGAGTCAGTCTGTGCCCGGTGCTGCGGGGAGGTGCCGGTGAGCGGTAAGAGGCAGTTGGGTTCGTGCTGGTGTTGGTGGAACGTGACCATTCCCAATGGGTGGGAGCATCTGGAGAGCGGGTGGGAGCTGCTGTGTCAGCACAGGCCACGGGAAGGCAGGTAGGAGCAAAGCCAGAGAGTGCAGGGTAGGTGCAAGGTGACCAGGGTAAACGGAGGGACAAGCAGAACCCAGGAGTGGTGAGGTATGACTGAGAAAACATTGATTCTATTATAAATACCCAGAAATAGTAATGAGAAGCTTTATTACTATTCAGTTATTTTAACTCTTCTAATTCTTGAAGAATTTTGGAAGGGGTTGCAATGAATTCCACCAATAGTTTATTGATTTGTACGAAAATTCTTACCTTGTATTTGATGTCTTGTGAACCTTGGGCAGATGCACAAGGGCACTAGGTCAGGGTTCCCCTCATTTTCAGGTGCTTGTTTCTGAGTGGATGTCAGAGCAGAGCACTTAGTTCCCTCTGCAATGAAGAGGGAGAATTAAACATATGAAAACAGGTTTAACACAGAAGTCGGTACTATGGCTGTGAAGCAGCAAATAAAAATAATATGTTAAAGAATGGAATGTTTCTATTTTATCCGGGGAATATTTAGTGTAAAGTGAGGATGACTGTGAGGGCATACCGAAGCCTGACTTGAAAGTCACATTCTCTTCTCGTTTTATGTTTTAATTTCCGAGGGGCGCTGTGCTGATGGCCCCCTGCTTCTGCACATGTGTGCAGGTACCCGCTGAGGGATACAGCGAGGTCGGGGCGACACGCTGGGCTCCCCGTGCTGCCCGCGGGTGCGCGCTCTCACATGGACAATCCCTCTACTACGTTTGACTTAGAGCTGTCCTGGATAAGAGGTATATACATATATATACATATATATATATATATATATTTATATGCCTCTTTGAGAAGAGTCTCCTGCGGGCAGGGGTAGCAGGGCCGTGTTGTGCTGCCGTCTGGAGTACTGGGTCCCTGCTCCCTCCCCGCTCAGCCGCTGCAGGGCAGCGGGACCCTCATCGGCGCCTGCAGGGAGCTGCGGGACAGAGCTGCGGTGCTTGTGGGCCGCAAGCGGCGGCTTCGTTGCCAGCGAGAGAACCCCGGAGGCAGTTCTCCTGTGATCGCTCATTTTGCTTGAGCACTCTCTGTGTTCGCACACATGGCTTCCTCTTCGTATATATATTTTTTAACATATTATGACTATTGGTTTTCCAAGTTTAAAATACACAATGTGGTAAAAATGCGATTATGGGTCTGTAATTCCCTGGGTAAGAAGTATTTCCATAGTTAAGATGGTACTATTTCATTTGAAAATCGTAATACTTTTATTTTTGTCTTAAAATAAAGCATAATTGCTTTAAAGCAAAATGAGACAAAAGAAAACAAATGTCACTACTTGTTATATTCTTCCTCTTCAAAAGAAAGCTTCTAAATAAAAATGGAGGAAAGCTTTAACTTGATCTTTGGCTTAAGCTCTGTTTTTGTATGGCTGCAACTTAATGATTACGATAACTCTAATTTAAGATTTTCCTCCTCATTTTGGGGTGGGACAGCATGAGCTATCAGCTCTGATAACTGTTGGGCAATTCGAAGTTTTCAGCAATATTCATAGCATTCAAAATGGAAAACATAAAATGCATTCCCTTTCTGCCATAACCATATTTACACACAGAGGAATTCAGTTGGTATGGTAGCATACGTTAGCTGAATCCAATTTTAATTCCATAGAGGGAAAAAAAAACATAAAATATCTTTGCTATCATGTTAGTGTGGCTAAAAAAAAAAAAAAGTTAAAATCCTGTAGCATAAGGTTTCTTCTTTTAAATAATAAAATTCAGAATAAAAATTCTTCATGTGTTTTTTTATTTAGGAAGTCTGGGTGAGTGCTGTGGAGCATTTTTCCACCCCAAAGTGCTCTTTTTGCACTTGATACACAGAGACTAAACAGCAGAAACTTTGCATGTGGAAAGAGCGAATGACTACCTGTGTGATATATCTCTCACCACTTGATTTCTGGAGCAACAGGAATATTTTGTGGAAAATTCATTGGAATTGAGGCAAAGAAGAGGTCAGCTGTAAAGGATGTGCCCTGGCTAGACAGGAAAACTGACATAAGGGAGAGATCGCTTGGAGAGGGTCAGTATGAAACATTGTTCCAAGTACTCCGATGTTGAGCAAATGTGGGATCATTGAGAACATCTGTGGGATGAAAATACGAATGTGGTTAAAAAGTAATAGTAATCTTACTGACAGCGCATTTTTTTTGGAAAACAGAATATAGCCTTATGTAAATTCCTTATTCTCGACCTGAATGAGAACATTTCTGTCAGAATAAAGTAAAAATTGCACGTCACTAAGTGCAAATGCTATTTTTTTTCTAATAGTAAAATATAGCTTAGATACAGTTTACATTCTCTCTCAGAAGTCTCTTCCCATGTGTTTTGTGGCTATTACAAAGTATGTTTGAGACAGGTACGTTTGGGCACGTGGAGAGTGTGCCCCACAGAATTGCCTCCTGCTGAAACACTTGCATCTGGGTGCGAGAGTTGTGTTTAAGCTTGGGAGCGTTTATTAGAAGTGTGTGCATTATGTCTAGCGACAGAGGAGAACAACCAAATTTCCAGTTTTCCTCAAGGCAGATTCTCAGCTGATGCAAACTATCAAAATGCCAATGAGGTGAACAGAGATTTGCTTTTGTTTTTTTCTTTTTTTAGGCAGTAGAGAGTCTGTCCCTCTGTTTCTCATTTCACAGAAGTGCTGCTGTTTTGTCTGCTTGACCGGAGTCATTTTTTATTAAGAAATTCTTAGTATTTAGAAATTGGTGAATGGACTCCAGATGCGCAATTCCTGTCACTGAAATAGTGATTCTCATTTTTACCCTTTCTGCAAAAATTTTGTAACTTTTTGCTCTTGTCCTTTTCCATTGCCCTCCATCCGCATCCTTTGAGGTCACGCTTTGGTTGACTTAACTTAGTCCAGGACTGGAACTCGAGTTCCATAAAAAGAGAGGAAAAACACTGTTAAATGATTTTTGGGAAAAGGGTTAGGAACACAATCCGGAATTGGCAAATTTGGAACAATGCAAGTGCACTGGAAGTGTATTATGTGCTCCAAAAGCATTTGATGCTGAGCACAAAGGAGATACTGTTTTTAGAATACAAGTGATGTCCTTTATAGTTTTTGTCTTTCTAATTTGTGACCTTAAGGACATCTGTGGCAGCTTCTACTTGGTTTAGATGATAGTTAAATTGTAAATAAAACACTGAAGATCAGCATAACCCAAGTTTTATTTGGAAGTTCTCCTCCTAGGTGATCCTATTTTTGTTAAGTTTTTAGACTGGAAATGGCTAATTCTGTATCTGCCTAGTGTCATTTATTGTTAGCTTGTTCCTCGGAGATGATAAGACTCTTTTATTTTATTATTTTTTGTAATATGTTCTGAGCAGAGTGTTAAATGCAAGAGTCAGAAGGGAGAGATATTATATTAGAACAATTCTCAGTAAACAAATGATTAAAAATAAAACTGTACTTAACGATGTGTCCTTTGAAGATGACCTGTGATTACAACCCACGGTTTTGCTGTCATTTAAGCTAGAGGGGACATGTGTTACTGTCTTGCTCAATTGATGAGGTTGGATGGATGATTGAGTGATGAGACTGCCAGCCAGGTCTTTAGCGTGTCAAGCCGTGCCTAATTCAGACTGACAGCGGGCACGCAAGGCAAGTGTCTTCACTCTGGCAGATCCAAGCTTCGAGTGAGAGCCTCTTTGGGTGCTGGTGCTGTAGATGCTCCAGAACAGACCAGAGAAGATAAAAGATGGCCACGGACGGCAAGAAAAGGGTGGGAAATTCATGTATATGACACTTGCTGTTCTATTTATTTTTAATCTGGAAATACTAAGGAAATGTTCACCATGGATAAAAAAAATGCCTGACAAAACACTTTGTTTTTATGAAATAATTTTGCAGTTAACTGCCAGTCTTTACTGTTTCCGGAGCCGCTTGAGTCTGTGATCTGTCGTTTTCCTGGTGCTTTTCCTACCCATTTCTACCCTTCTCCCTCCCTTGGATGTCCACGGCTAGATGTTCTCATTGCTGAGGACTGTGCTGATACTGGGCACGGTTAAGGTGATGTGGTCAGTCCTAACTATTGCATCAATCCTAACTACGGCAAGTAGCTGCGGGTTCTAAAGCTGCTGAAATCTAACAATTTCTGTTGATTTTAATGTTCCTATATTTTATTCCTATAGCGTAGCTCAAATCTATGACGAGAAAAGGCAAAGTAGCTCTTGGACTGAGTGTTAAGTGAACATCTAAAAAGGCAAAAATGAAAATGCTGTGAGAAGACAAAATGGTTGCTGTTACTATTAGGATAGAACAATTCAGATGGAATTTCTGGAAGTTGGTATCATCTTTTAGAGATGATTTGGATTTCTGTAATACACTTCAGCATCTACAGACACAATTACCGGTGAGTCACTTCTTCCTTCCTTATTTCAGGTTATTTCATGAACCAGCTGGTTTATGAAAGAAGCTCTGCTTTCCTTCAGGAAATTCTTGCAAGTTTCACAGCAAGAGCCACTCCAGGGAAGATACTCTCTATATAAATCTGCACCTAATTTTTCCATAGGTTTTATTTTCACTCATGAGTTTGGCTTCGCTCTGTTCTAGTGATTGTCAGAGCTGCAAGTGCCGCTTTTTCTCTGCTTTGCCGATAACTCGCTGTCCATGAGCCCTGTGTAGTTGCTGCTCTCTAGCAGTCAGTGGTGAGAGCTGGTGGGTTTTTATCCTGAGAGCTGTATTTTACACCATCAGATGATGCAGAAACACAGCAGAGCGTTCAGAAATGCTGTAAATTGATGCCGTTAACAAGTTTTGAGTCCTAACAAGGCTAACATCCTGTTTAAGGAGAGGCTTCATCTCTGACCCTGATGACTGGTCTGTGCATGAGGGCTTTGTGGAAGTCCTGCTTGTCCAGCTGAGCACTCGGGTTCCTTGCAGATCTAGTGCCACTCTAATTCCAGTTTTCCAATTAGTATTCTCTATAAATCATGTATATATTAGTGCCTCAGTATTATTTTTTTTCTAGTTGGATCAATAAATATTATGTAGAAGATTAGAAAGGACCCACAAGCTGCAGAATTTGCAAATGTGACAGCGAGGTATTGTCATGTGGTTGACTAAGCCACTGCATTGGGCTGGCTGCTTTACACTTGTGTTCAAGCCTTAATGCAGCTACAAATGCAAGCATTAGGCACATAATAGATACGCTCCTTTTAATTCACTTTTTTTGGGGAAAGGTGTTTATTTTTTCTTAGCTATCTGAAAGAAAAGGCCTAGCTCTGGACTCAGACAATAAATACATGTTCCTTTTTCTCCCCTGAAGGATGAAAACAACAGCATGTGACACTGCACCAAGTATCCTCTAACTCATGTGACCATTCCATATGTATATTTGGCGTGAAGTACACATTGGCATAACCAAATCTATGGTTCTGCACATAGATTTTAGGAAGCATGAATTTTAGTGTTCTAAAAGGATACATGGACTCAAATTGGGCTTTATGCTGCTACAGATGTCAAAATTTGGACAATGAATGTGATTCTGTGAAAGGGCCTGCCTTTGCGTTCGGCTGGCTTGAGTCCAGATGAACAAAGCAGACGGGTAGGAGATGTTGGTGTGACCGTCTCCTTATTGGAGGTGGTCTTAGGGAGCGAGGTCGCAGGAGGCGTCCTGTGCTTTACAGAGCGCAATGTGTGTCTGTAAGGTGTGAGCTTCACCTGGGCAGTTAGCATGGGCTACCAAGCACCATACAGTGTAAAGGAGGTTTATCTTCATAATCTTGACATACTTGTGTCTTCTAAATTTGGGTAACAGGTGGGATTATGGAAAAAACACAATGTTGTTGCAGATATTTTAACTTGTATGCATGCATGTATGTATTTTCTTTAAAAATATTTTTGCTTCCATCTGGTTTGTTGTTTCGTTTTGGTGCAATATTTATTTATAGTTACAAAGCACAGTACCTGTGTGAAGTGTTTTGCTTTCAGGATTTCTATGACAGAATGGGTTCCATAGCTCTTGAGATGGTCTTATTTTCTTTAGGGGGTGGTAGCTGGAAGAAGGTGTTCACAGGTGCAGATTCCTAGGCAGCTACCGAGAAAGGTCTTACAAGACAAAAATTCTTAAATCACAGGAGAATGTGTCAGGAGAATTCAGGGTTGTGCTCTGATCTGTAAAGTTGAGGCCTTTGTTTCTGAAATTACTTGGAACTTATTTAAAAAAAAAAAAGATTTTGTGTCATTATTGCCTGGCTTACAAGCTAAACTGAGGAAGGGAATATAAATGTTCCTTTTGGAGAGCACTTGGAGAGTGCTGAATCAGTTTGGGGATTTTTGAAATGCAGAAGAAATCCAGCATATGTGTAAGACAGAATACCTTGATTTTTCTAGCTTTAACAACAACAAAGTAGCTAGCCGTTCAAAAGTTGGTTGTTATCTTTGTTTTCAGTGCTATGTATGTCAGTCACAAAGCTCCAGGAAGCTACTTGCTTTATCTATTAAGCTATAATGCAAGTGTGATGTGTACAGTTTACTTGGGAGACTTGGGAAGATTGAGAATTTTAACTAATGTCCTTCCATTGGTGTACTTGCGAAGTAGGAGTATTTTCTGCAAATGTGTGTTCTGTTTGTATAGCACTGGGCCAGAAATGGGGTCTCAGAAACCCAACATCTTTGACTTGATGAACCTCCCAAAATTGGCTTTTAGTTTCCATGCTTTTCCTGCCGCAGACCCGTTTGTGTGCGGCCGTGCCCAGGCTGGGCAGCGGGGCTCGTGCTTACGAGAAGCTTCGCTGCCCACGCTGGCCTTTGCAGGGGCAGAGCCTTTGCTTTGGTTGTGCCAGTTCCACCAAGACACGCATCTTTTTCCCCGTGAATCTCTAGTGCAGCCCTATGGTCGTCCATCTGTCCATCCCACCCTATTCCATCATACTTCATAAGATTCGTTTTCTAGCTTTAAGAATCAACAGTGCTGTATCTTCTAATCCCTTGAAAACCTTTTATGTTCTTTTATGCTCTTGTTCCGTGCCTGGGCTTAGCACCGTTTCCTACCAGTGCTTTGAAACGTCGTGTCACAACCTTCCCCCGTCTCTGCATTGACAGCTCACTTTTTTTCTTCTCAAAATACCAACTCTCGATCTTTCCTTTCAGAAGCCCCTCAGTGCTTGCTGTAAAACAACCTCTTCAACTTCTTGTTAACCCAAGTATGCCACAGTTTTTGAATGTGTGTATAAATTAGATTTACAGGAACATTTTCTGTAAATCAAGTGATTCCAAAGGCTAGCAAAGAAGCAACAAATGGAGTCAACAACAAGTGCTGCCTGGACAGTCTAGGTGAAAGGAGTTGTTCCCTCTGCGTTGGGAAGCCCCACACAAGCCCTGGGAGGGTGCCCCGACTCCTCCTGCTGAGGTACCTCCCTCTTGGCCACCCAGCTGGACCTGCTACAGAGCATGAGGACTCACAGCCAGTTGCAGCGTCGTGAGGACTCTTCATGGCCCACATTTACCAAGACTTGTGTGACGATTTGTGACCACTGTGCACATTATTTAACAGGGAAACACCTTCCTTCTTTGAAAACATTTTTTTAACCGCATAGATGCGTTGCAGGTGAAAGCTTTAGTGAAGCAAGTGCACTGCCAGTCTGCCCTGCAAACCTGTCTCTGAAGTCCTTGGTCACTGGGTCTCACCTTGTGGCCAAGGAGGCAGGTCCCTGTCGGTGGCCTGGGACAGCCTCCCGCCTGCTTCTGCATCCTCAGGGTCACCGTGGGTAGCACTTTCCCTGTGTAGTGTACTAAAAAGCTTGAAAGCCCCTGTTTTAGGGCTGCCTGTGGAGCCTCATCACTAGTGGTAGTAACATACTGGCCCGCACGCCAGCGTGGCTGGCACCTGCGTTCTGGAAGGATCCCTGTGGGAGCATGGGCGAGGGCTTGCTTCGATCTCTGTTTTAATCCCACTTTTGAGAATGACTCTGTGCAACTGCAGCATTGCATTGCGTAAAGCACAGGAGTGATAATATATATTATGTGAATTTCGGATTACACAGAAGTATTAGCTCCAGTCAATAGGAAAGATGAACCTGGAGACCTTGGAGCTCTAGTTGCAACTCACAGTTCGTCTCAAAGGGGAAATATTGCTTTGTGGAGGAAGCTTTTTCTTCCACACTTCGAGCATATGGCTAGGTAGGAAGAGTTTGCCAAATGTGTGATAGTTACATAAAACATGCAACGTTTGACAGATCCGAAAAGGGCTATAATAGCTGATCTCTTTGAACTCCTCTCCAAAAAAGTGAAACAAAATGAAAAGTCCGTCAGATTTTCCTTCCCATTTTGGGGATTCGTTATGTTAGTGTGGAAACCCAGTCTGTGGGCTAAAAATGGCCAGATCTGCGAGAATGCTTCCGACTAGGTGAGCGTTAGGTACGATGTTATTTCAAACAACAGTTTTTGTTTTGTTTCTATGCGCTGTTGCTATTACGTACAGCATTGCCCTTGCGTGTGTGTGGGAGATTATTCCCCATAGCTCATCTCCATTTCCAGTTCTGCATCTGCTGTAACACGGAGATACTACAGGCTGCTTGAAGTTCTCGGATTTCTTTTTGTCTTTCTCCCTTCTCTGCCTCCCCCATTTTAAAAGTTGTGTTAGTTTTCTGAGGCATAAAGGGAAGTTAAAAAAGAAGTAGAGTTGCATTTAGGAACCGGGGATTTATTTTGCTTTACTGGAAATACTCAGCCAATTTGGTGGTTTGGAAATATTTTCATGAGAACTGCTTGAGCTAAAAGTTACTGAGACAAAATTCCATAAAAATAACTGTGAACTCCAGCTTATAACAAGGTCATTGTTGGCAGCCTGAAGTTTCAAAACTTTCCGTGGCTGCAAGGAGGGAAGAATTATGGAACAAAATGGTCTGATTTTTTTTGGCAATTTTCTTTTTTTCTTTTTTAATAAACTGACATTTGGATTTGAACCCCTCTGTGACTGCTTCATTTCCATTCATCTTTTACTCTGCATCCGTAATAAGAATGACACTGAGAAACCGAGATTGGGAAGGGACACTTTTTTTTTCTCTTTAAAATTGGTTCCGCAGGATGGAAATTTGGCAACGTGCGTGGAAACTAAGCAAATCTGTTTACACAACTCTGCCTCTTCATAAAATGAAATGGACAAGAGCTCTCCTTTGAGAGCTACAGATTTTACTGCTGAAGCTGCATTTTGTTGAAAGTTTCCTTTGTGCTTCTCTCTCCTTCTGTTTAGCTTTTTGAAATGCTGCTTGTCTGCTGGGAGATGTAATGTAAATAAGGTAGCGGGCCAGCTCGTTACCTGGGCTTTCCGGAACGTCAGGGCACCTTTCATGGGAACGAGACAGATCTAATGAGTCTCACGGTGACGGTGTCAAAGCAGCGGAGGGTACCAGAGATATTGGTCGTAGCAAATGTTAGGAGGGGACTTCTGTGAGGGGTGTCCGTGCCCATTTGTAGTGCAGACCTACGGGCTCACCTGTGGCTGCTGAAAACAGAGGAGCATAAGGGAGTAAGTGCCATTAGTGACTCATCTCTACCTGCCTTAGATAATTGTCAGATGTATGTCAGATGGTCAGTATAGGCATGGCCTTCGTGCTCTGCTGAGAGGAAACGGGGAGGATGGGGAGATGGGAGGACAAAATTCCCTGTGCCATTAATTTACCCATCAGCAAAAATGTGCCAGTAGGGAGGTGGAAAGGAATATATTAATCCAGTGAACAATAATAGAAACTTATCTAAGACCAAGGAGAAAATCTGGTAAAAGTTATGGTTTGCTGAGTCAAAATATTTTCCAGCACAGTGCAGTTTTCAGAAGTCCCATACATCTGGCAAACAGCAGTAAAATATTAAAAAAATAAAAAGAATTGATGCTTGTTTACTTTTTGATCCTGAAATCGAATGCTGGTGGAAAAATGAATAAGAGATTGACTTCACTGAAGAGTTATGAGAGGGGAAATTGTTGCGTCTTGTTATGTTTTTCTTAGTCACATGTTAACCCTTTTATACTTACATGCACATATATATATATATATAAAAGGATGGGGTTAGAGGTACCTTTAACTCCCTAACTGTTGGCTTCAAAATAATCAAACGCTTATGATGCTTTAAAAAAAAAGTAAAAAATTACATTACTTTATTACCTAAAGGCTTGTCTGCAAAGACAGATATTTTGAAGAATTTCAAGATAATCTGTCCTTCATAATGTGTGTGATGATCTGTACTTCATAAAGCGTTGGAGTACTTAACCTGGATGAATATAATACCTGAGGGAAGAGTCAACATTTCTTTTACAAAGGGATATCCCACATTTCAAATGTACTGAAATCCTTTGAAGGGGGTGAACATACAGTTAGATACAAAAGGTCTGTATGGTATTGGAGGGACTTAGACACAAAATGCTCTGCTAGCAGCAAACTAGGTAGCTATGTGTGAAGAAGAAGGGTCACCTCATGGACTAAGTACAGGGTTAAAAAGTGGGGAGAGTAAGGTAGAAATAAGTGGTCATTTCTCAGAGTGGAGAAGGATCTCTAGCGTAATCAGACTGGTGTGTTCAAAATATATTAAAAAAAAAAGGAAAGGCGGTTTGTCAATCAAGTAGGAAACTTGATGCTTGAACTTGTTCAAGGTAGTAAGATCTAGGTAAGTGAGCTATGATGAACTGGAGTAGAGCCTGACAAGGCTGTGCGACCAAGTAGTGAACGATCAGAAGAAAATGCAGATAAATAGGAAGTGATGGGGGAAAATAACTGTAAATTCACTAAAAAATGATGCGCTCTGAGCTGACGATTATCATGCGGGAGTCAGTTATGAGGTTATGATAAATGGCAGTGTGGATGCAAACTTGGTGCATTATGCTGATTAGAAAAGCAAATCAAATGCTAGGAATTATTAATAAAGCAATAGAGAATAAAATAGAGGGCATCATTTTTGCCACTGCATAAACCATGGCTCACCAGCATCTGGTCATGTCAGCTTAGAAGCAATACAGAAGTTTGTGAAAAAATGAGAGAAGGCTTCAGCCATTATAAAAGATAGGAAAAGGTTTATGTACAAAGAGAAAAGTGTCAGTCCTTGGCCTGAGAAGGACGACACACAGGAGGATGTGCTGGCAATCTGTGATGGGAGAGCGTGGATGGGTTTGATCGTTCACTGTTCCAGCACGAGTGTGAGGAGGCATCAAGTGAAGTAACTGCATAAACCAAAAAAGAGGTGGGTCTGCAGGACGTACTGTGCCAGGCATGCTGTGTTGGCTGAAAGTTTACATGGGATCAGCTCCTGGAACTATGTGCTCAAGAAAGAAAGATTCTCATTTTTCTGCAATTGTGTCAGATGCAATGGATGGGTGTATTTTCAATCTTAAGTGTTATCTTTGGGCTTACGCAGCTTTGGATTGCCTTTTATTTCCTGCTGTAGTTAACAACCCTAGAACTGTGGTAAGAAACCTGCGAGATAAGTGAGTGTAAAGTTTGGTTCCTCAGTCGAGAGACGAACGCCGGGATGCTCCTGAGCACCACTGCAAGGAAAGCAGGAATCCCAAAGTTTACCAGGAGTGCAGGTTTCCTGATGGCAACTTGTTGTGCTAACAGCAGATCCATTTGTTTCCTAATTAATCAGAAAGAGTGTTCTTTTTATTTCAGCCATCTGGTGGAGAGCATGTTGTTTAGCTTCTTGCTATTGCAAATTGGAGCTACACAGGAAAAAGGATGTTTCAACTTCTGCTTTGGCTTGTTTTTCTAGGTTGAGTCAGTATAGAGCACGCAAAAACATACAGTAGTCGTAGGAACAGGCGCTTCTTGAGGACTGCAAATATCGGAGTTAAATTTTCATTCCCCAAAGGCAGGATGAGGATATTGGCAGTTTAATTGCTCATTATTACTTGTTTTATTCCATAAAACTAGCTGCCAGACAAAAAAATGTTTTCTTTGTGAACCGCAGAAGTGTTCTAAGATCCCAAATCTGTCACTGCTTTGTAGAGTAGCCCATGTCGCTTTTACATTTCTTTTTTGGATTAATGTCAAAAGCATTATGCCCGTCACAGATTTTTTTTTGCTGAGCGTGCTATTAGCTTGGTAAGTCTTTGCAAGGATCTTAAAACATTGCCTTTTACTCTGCAGAAGTCCCTGTGGCGCGCGCGCACGCGTTTGCTTTGGAAGCCATATTGTTCTTGTGGAATATTTTCCAGGGAGCAGGCTGTCCCTATGTGATGTTTACTGTATTTTTGCCTTGCAGCCAGCAGATTTTAGTACAGACTTGCCTGGGGGTGGCCTTGTCCTATTTTCCTCTTAGATGGTTCTGGCATTTATAGGGCTTGGGAGATCGTGCTTCTGAATTTTCCAGTCTGAAGCGCTCGAGCCAAAACAGCAGGGAAGATAACAAACCTGCACGTTGTTTGGCTTACGGCAGCTGGGCCTGTTTTTCCTTTGACCTAAAGCAATGGCAGATTTTCTTAGCCTCGGTATGGAGGAGGGGGGACGTGAAAAAGAGGAAGGATACGTGAGGAAAATGACTTTATCCCTTTGGCTTGGAAACAGCTCCCTTTTTTTTTCTTCCCATCCCTCTTCTTGCACCTCCCTTATAGGTAAGTTAATAAACTCGAAGTTATTTTTATAGCATCTGTGGGAATTTTCTGTGAGTTAGTACATGAATACCAATTCCTGATGAGGAAAGGGACTGTACTATGTTTTAAAACTGCATTAGCATTTAGAGCCACAAGCCTCCTCATGTTGCAGTACTGCTGAGCTTGCAGAATTGACTTTTTATTAGGGAGGATTGGCTCCTCTCTAGTTCTTAATGGCACTTGATGGCTTCTCACCCCCGTGAGTTATCTCCTGTCCGCTCCGTCTCGGTCAGCCCACTTGGTGCCCATAGTCTCTGCTAGGAGGTGAACTTCCATGGATAAACATGGGAAAACTGGAGGTGTCCCTGCAGACAGGTGGCTGGGAGAACACAGCCGCTCTTCCAGTTTGGCCTTGGTCTAAGAGCCTCTGTTTTGTGTAAACACTTTCCCTGCCGCCTTCCCCTCTGCGCCAGGTTTTCTGCGCAAACAGAGCCGTCTCTTCAGCCGCCTTTTGCCTGCCCTGGTGCTCTATCTATTAACAGATGTTTCCGTTAAGTTTTGCCTTTAAGTAACAGAAATACGTAGCCGTGTCACTGAGTGGATTTGTTCCCGAAGGAATGTTTTTCTAATGGGATTCAATTCAAAGTCCCAAGAGAGTTTCCCAAGAGCTCCATAGGAGCGTGGCAGCTCTCGCGGTCTGCAATGTGCTTGAAGGGGAACGCGAGAGAGGGAACGGTGCTTCCGAGGGCTCCTCCTCACCGAGCCAGCCTCTAAAACGTATAACTTATAATTTAAAGTGAGGGCTGGTAGGATTCCTGCTCGTACGTGTGCGGTATGGGGTGGACAGCAGGCATAGCCCAAGCGTCCGCTTCTGACCATCAAGGGAAAGGAGAAGTTCACTTGCTTCCCACCTGCTTTCCTGTCTTCTCCTTGTATATTGTTCAGTTTGTAGTTTTTCCCCATGGTTTCTGAGCACCTTCATAAAGTCCTATAGCAAAAGCTGCAGTTTCTGCTCTGGTCCTGGCAACACATGGTAGTGCAGAAGCCACGTAGCTGCTGCTTCAGGGAATTCTTGTTTCACATTTCTACCTTTTTTCAATAACGGTCCAAACTAAAAACAAAATGCAAGAAAAGGACCCTTAGGCTTCTGTGAATGTTTTCTAGCAGATTTTATTACTGCTGCTCATCTCACTTTTATCACTAAATATACTAATTTTTCTAATTTGTATTCTGATATTTAGTTTTTATTAATTCCTGATTGCATTTAAGAATAGATTTCCTTTCCATATTAGACGTGTTCAGGTTGGCTGTAATTACTGCTCACTTCTTTTTATGTTCTCCAGAACTTCTTCCTCAATGTTAAGTAGTAAATCTGGAAGATTCTCTCTTGGCTTTAATTGCTGCATCACCAAGTGCTCTTGAAGTCAAAAATGAACAGCCTTCAGCTAGCCATAAGAACAATGCTGGCTTTAATTTTAATTTAAAAATTTGAGGAATTGGTTCAGAAAGTGGTTCTTTACACCTAAAGTATGACAGAGTGGTACTCTTTATGAGACAAGTTCCAACTTCATGAACTGTGATATATCAGTGATGTAAAACTAAATTTAGGTGACCTCTCTGCATGCCAGCAGATAGTTTAGATAAGTTATATATTACAAAAGAACCTCGTTTACAGTTGCTTAAATATCTTTTGTTGTTGTTGTTGAAGGAAGTGGTTTATTTATTGTGGCTTGAAAATAACAAGCAAAATCTTTCTTGAAATATAATGTTTGGATCTGTTTTTTTTTTTTTTCTTCTCAATTTAGCTACCATAAAAAATAAAATTATTCTGTAATAGTACATTGTTTTTTTTCCTAGAAGGTGTATTATACCTGAACCTCTTTGCTTATTAGAAGATACCTGAGCTTTGGACAGTAAAGCGTGGTTGCATCATCTAAATAATTGTTTTGTTTGGTTTAGGAAAAGTTTATCCCATCGTTGCATACAGTATCTGCAAAAATTGATGGATGCAAAGTTATTTGCAAATACAGCCTTGGCAAACCTCCTCTGGAATTCTGAGAGGGTTTTCCAGCTAGACTTAGTCATTTTTTCCCAAATGTCTTGGCATAACTGATCACTCAGGAGTGACATATGGTAGAAACATGCTCTAAGGGACAACTCTCCCGGATGGTGCACAGCACCACACAAGATAGACAGATGGTGGCTTATTCAACCTTGGAAAAAGTTTAATCCTACATATTGGCAAGGTGGCCTGAGTACGGGGAGAGCCACACACATGCCTGAGCAATGTGAGCAAAGCTTTTGTGAGTTGTTTGCTAGTGCTGGAAGAGCTAGAAGGACTGAGTTGATAATATAGAGCATAAGAATTATCTTCAAAATTACATGTTCAACATGCTAGCAAGGAAAAAAATAAAGTTCTGTAGAAAAGTGACATGCTGGATTTAGCAGAATACTGCAGAAGATAAAGGTCACAACTTTCTGCAGCATCTTCCAGAGTGAAAAATGTTCACGTGGCAAAGTGACTTACCTTATATCTTAACTTCTACAGCTGTAGCTGCTCACAGATTGAAGTATCTCGTAGGAGAAAGGATATTTTATGTTCTTCATAATTTAAGTTTCAATGTTTGCTATTGATTTTCTGAAATGCGTTAATCTGGAAACCTTTCTCAGAAGAGTAATCTTAAATAAATGTAAAATCAAACAAAAAATTCAAATTATATGATACTAAATTAAAATTTATGGCAGAAAATACAAACTGTATGTTTTAGTTTTAAAAAGCAAACAGAGGAACTTCAGGCCTTTCATTTCAATAGCCTGGTCTTTAGGAGAGTTGAAAGCCATATAGTGTTTCAAAGGGGAAAATGAGTCTGTGCTGCGGCTTGCTTAGATACCTAGAAGAGATGCATTAGCTCTGAAAGCTTTCTGAAGACCTGTAGAGATTGATCTTCTAGATTCAGTGCGGTGTTTTGTAAGGATTTTCAAAATACTGATCCACTGAGAGCACCAAGGATTGTGTGCCAAACTTTCTTCTTCTTCTTCTTCTAGTAGATCGCCTGCTATATTCACAGCCAGAAGGAAAAGAAGCATCTCCTGACTCTCTGGGCTTCAAGGGTATCAGTTATGTTGTATTGGGTGAGTAGACTAGGCAGACTTTTCCTTCTTTTCTTTTTCTAGAAATGTAAATATAATTCAAGTAAACTAATCTTGAACTAGTATAGGTATACTGCCTATTGACTAGGCAGTCAATACCGTGCAACATTTCAACAACAGCATCATGATGTTGTTGATACATATTTTATAGCAATAATATACCTTTATGTATCAATGCAGGAGTATTGATATATACATAATTATAACTAAATCTTAATAGTAATTTTTAAATGTGGGAAGATTTGGATGTGTTATCTCTGATACTTTTTTTGTGCAAATGTATTGGTTTCAAGGAATTATGTTAAAGAGTTAGCGAAGGAAGGGAAAAGAAGTGAGATGCCCAGAATAGCCAACACTCAGATAATTATTTGCCTGGTTGTGGAAGGCCCAGTTAATATTTCTGTTTTGCCTGATCAGAGAAGGAACTTGAAAATGAGGTTCTGGCCTGTCAGGTCAAATGCCTCACTGGGCATTGAATGGCACATTATTTTATGCCATTATTTTAAAGACTGGTGCACTGTGAGAGACAGCTGCAGAAAGAAGCTAATCCAATAACCTGATGTTTAGGATATGCACTGAAGAAGCACTATCAAATTCCTGCTTTGGGCTGAGAGTAATATATCTTGTGTGATATAAAGTCATGCATATTGAGGACTTAGTAAAAATAAACATTTAGTCTTCCTGAGGATGTGAGTACCTTGTAACTACTTATTTTCTTGTCTCCCTTTTCTTTCATTTGCTGCACTCCATTGTATGGAGGCCTAAAGGCCTACCTACAGTAATTGCTGTAGAACTAGGGTAATCGTTATGATTTCTTCTTTTTTTTTTTTGTTAACTAATTACTATAGGACTTAGTCAGTGCAAATTCTCACAATTAGATTTATGCCCATGTGTACAGCCAGCAAAGTGCTGCAGATATAAGACTGCTCTGTGCCTGGCCTCTACGCAAACTCCTTTCCCACTGCAGAGAAGGAATGAGTGTTCAGCAGCGCGGCCAGCCCGCCGTGGCAGCGTCCTGGCTGCCTGTCACGAAGGATGCCTCTGGACGCCTCCGAGCGTCGTTTGTTTGTGAGAGAGAGCTGCAATCTGGTGAGATGATTACGGTTCTGCAGATCCGCAGCTGACACCTTTCTGACTCACGTCTAAAGTTCAGGCTCAGAAATACTCGAACCCCTTGGAATTTTGAGTGACGCTTCACAAATCAACGTTTCTATAATTTATGAACTCAATGCAATCGTAATACTGTTATACTGAACATGAATGTCGGTGAATCAGCCATCTGCTTTTGGGGCTGAATCTTGTACGTCCTTAGCCAGTGTCAGAGGAGGTCATTAAACCAGGATGCTTCTCATTCAGAAGAGAACAGTTTGAGGTAATAACATGGATGTGCCCAAAACAAAGCCACTTTTCTTCAGCCTAGTCTTGCAGGACTTACATTTTGCAGGCCTGAGATGGAGGAAGAGGAGTTGGAATAGGGAAATTGAGACTTTGAAGACACAGAGATATAAAAAGGAGGAAGAAAAAGACTTGCTTTTATAGCAAGGTTATTGGGTTATGTGACCAGATGAGGAATGGAGAAACTGTCTACACGGAAGAGAGGCAGCCTTCAGGTTTCAGAAGAGACATTGTGTATAGTAAGCGTGTTCTTTTAAGAGGGCTCTGATCTATCGATTGCTGACATTCACAAGTGGTAAGAAAGCTAAGATAGGAAATGCATGTAGCCTGATTTTATTTTGTCTAGACTTGTGTACCTTGTGTGCTTCCTAAGCAGAGAGTGAATGTTTTTCTTTCTGGAACTCTCACAAAGCTTGTGCATGTTTTGCTTCAACCACCAAATGTCCTGGAAACCCAGAACACCCCCAAGCTTAGATTTTTCTTGTTAAACTTGCTGTGAAATCTGGGCAGGATGTGGGTTAGCCCTAATCATGGGAGCCTCTGGCATCTTGCTCTGCCAGGTCCTGATTCTTTGGAGATGTGGTAATCAATACCAGAGAAACTGAATAGAGAAACTAGGAAAAAAAAATACAGGGAGGCAGTGGAGCCAAAGTGAAGGAAAATTAGAGGATGGCTAGGACAGAGCTCAGCTGTGTGGAGGGTGGGGGGAATTCTGCCATACCGCTCATGCTAGGAAGTTACTGGTGAGCTCAAACTGTAAAAATGGGACTGCAGTATCTTGTCGCACACTTCAAGGAGTAAATATAGTCTTTACCTGCTGCTACTGATTGCAAGACATACCAACCCACCCTGGCCAAACCAGGGGAGGGAGCGATTTGGAAAGCCTTGCTTGGTCAGTAGGCTGGTGGTAGAACAGTGTGGGAAACTACTAGTTGTCTTCAGTACTTCTTTTTTCCCTTGTTGGGAAATCTTTTTTTGGGATGCTAGTTCCAAAGATGACACTAGGCCCCCTTGGCCCCTGGTGCTTGGACACGCAGTGAGCTGCAAACGGCGGCGCGGGGCGCTCCCGTGCGCCCTGGCCCTGCCGCCGTGTTCCCACTGCCTCCCCCCGCCGCCGCCGCTCTCCTGCTCTCGCTTTAGCTTAACACAGTTGAACAGCAGTGAAGTGTAAAATGTGCTTTTGCCAAGGTCAGTTTCTTGTGATTACCCGCCTGTGGCAACTTACGCCAGTTGCAACAGACCGAGTCTCAGCAGTCCGCAAAGTCACACTGGTGCCTGTGCAGAGGACACCCCGAGTAGGTTAGAGTGACGCAAGTCTGGAGGAGCCTGCAATGCTGCTCAGTGTTAGCAGCTCGCTTTAACTCTTCCCATGTGCCTTGTGCTTCTTCAGTGTGCCGGGGTCTGTTCTGCACAGCGACCGCTCGTCCTGCACTCTGGAGAGGCCCGAGGAAGGTTTTGCCTACGTGAAGTTCTGGGTGCTTTTTCCTCATCTGATAGGGGGTTGCCCAAAATTCTTCATAAATGAAGAGAAGATATAATGAAGTGCTGTCAAAATAATGGAACACTGAAACAATATGTGTTTCAGAATTATATCCATATATATATATGGATATTTTGGAGAAAGCTGTGTCAAATACTGCTCTATTGAAACTGATGAAAGATAGAAGAGAAAATGTAGATATAAATAGTAAGAAACATGGAAAAGTTTAAGGGACATGCTTCTTAAATCAAAAACTTAAAAGATAGAGAACATGCTGTCTTTTTATTTCCATTAAAAATGTTGTAGACATTCATATGCCTCAAATAATGTTTTTTTTAGATGCTAATAACAGTTTTGACCGCTGTGACTGGAGAAAGAATGTGAGTTTTCCCCAGGCAAGAGCATCTGTTTCAGAGTGGAGATAGGGTTTCCCGAATCCCAATCTGGTGTTCACACTGGACTGGCTGTGTGGTGAGAGAGATCTCCCCTTTCTTTCCCCCTTTCTCACCTGTGAGTTAACTTATATATCTCTTTATGAGAAAATGCTATATTTATGGGAAAATGTTGTATTTGGAAAAAATAAGCAAAAACTTATTTTTCTTATTAGTATTATCAGCTATAATATACATATTTTAGTTCTGAAATGTATTCACTTCTGTAAGGAGCATTTAGATTTTCAGCTCTGGGCTACTCATCTTGAGGCGTCCCCCACTGCTGCCTGCTAGAAAAGCAGGCTGATAAATCTAGCTGATTTGCTCGAGGCCTAAGCTGAACTTTGGTGACCTTTGAAATGCAGTTGAGTGCAAGATTTCATTGCTTAGGACTGGTTGCGCTACCATTATGCATTTGATTCCTTTTGGAACTGCTTTACTGTATTAAACAGTGCTCTCCTGGCTTTGGCATGGATTTGGCACGATAAGTGAGTATTGCCTCAGCCATCATGTCCTGCTCTCGCACAGAGCCCACCTTTGCCATTGAGCTCTGTGGAACTCCTCCTCATGAGACGGCGGCCAGTGACAAGTCAAGTCATTTGAAGCACTTAAAGAAAGGTCCCTCCAGGATTTTCTTTTTAATTTTGCTTCCAAGATTATAAGAAGGATTTTTATTGAGGAAGATGTGTTAAGGTGCAAGTTGCAAGTGTGATGGACTGACATCCCATCTTGGACTGACATAGGTATTCATCCTACCTGATTCCGTCCTTACTCCAGACCTGCCCCGTTCCTTGGCTTTTGATAGCATTTTTATTGGCACAGCTCTTAAGAAAGCATACGCTGAGATACTTCCCTTCAGACTTCGTGAACTCTGTTTGTCTTTAAGCTGGAAATTCGTGGTGGAAACAAGCAGTCCTGGGCATCTGTGCTGCGGTAGCACTTGAGGTGATGGAGCTTGTGGCACTTGTGGGGATGGAAGATGCCTTCTAATTGTCTTAGAGAGAGACAGAGGAAAAGAGCATCGGCGTTGCGGAGAAGCAACTGCACTAGTAGGAGTTCAGTGGAGAATCTTAGATCAGCCAGGACATGAGCAAATGGGTGTTCTTGGGTGTGTAATACAGCAGAGTTGCACTAGCTTCCTCACCAGAATTCAAACCACTCACTTTCTTTAATCTTGAGGATCTCAAGAACAGGAGAGAGCTCCTCAGACGCCGAAGTTGAGTTTGGAACATTTTTAATGACATTGCTGCAGCGGGCTGCTAGGGGTGCTATCTCTGAGGAGTTCCTAATGCAGCCCGAGCAAATGGCTGACAGGTGAGATCGAAGAAGCCTGCATGAAAACCAGGACTGATTCAAATCTCTGTGTAGACCTTCTAAACAGCTTTTAAAAATTGATTAGAGTTTTGCTGTTTCTCCAGCTCTTGCCTCCCGGGTGCTGGGTGACAGCAGAGATGCTCGGCTGCACACAGTGAAGGTGGCTCTGGGTTATTTTTGGACTACTCAGAATCCTGCACTGCTGAAGTCTTACAAGATTTGCAGCCTAATTTTTTAAAGTCATGAGTTGAGATGGGAAAGTTTTCTAAGGGTTTATTCATACAATTCCTATAAGTTTAAAGGGGAGCTGAGTGAGTCTCCTGGTCAGCTTTGAAACTTCTACTGTGCTATTTCAGATGTGCTGGAAATAGGCTTTTTAGCACATGGATACATTTCTACCTTTTTAATGTTTCTGCAGTTTGCAAGTACCATAATACATTTTCCTTTGCAAAGACAACCACTGCTGTGTTCCGGAAAAAAGGTAGAGGAGTGCTTAGCATTTCACGGTCCCAGTGCTGTATTAGTTTTATTAGAAGTAAAATGGGGGAATGAGCAGTAAATTTATGTTGTGTAACAGTACATCTCCTCTGTGAATATTTGCTGTTTATCTTTCTTGGTTTGGGACAGGAGGCAGATCCCTTCTTAGCATTCAGCATATACTCGAACACGGGGATTACCTGGGAGTGAGGCAGCGATGTGAATAGAAGTCACTAAATTTAGAAAGAGAGAAAACGTTTTCCATATCTTTATAAAAGATATTTGTTGCAAGCTTTTACTTGGGTTAGCTTGAGGGAATGATAACTATGCCTTGCCTCCTTTGAAGATCATTTTATTAGCAAGATCATTTTTAAACATCTAATAACTTGCACCAAATGCTTATTTTGTATTTCAGTTATGACAAGAGGGCATCATTCTTATATTTCCTTTTTTTCATATCAGATAGGTGAAATTCAGTGACAAGTATAGGACTGTGAGGCAGAGTTTCTTCTAGTTGGTTAATTCTGTTTGTGACATTTGAATTATTGCATGGAGTTGGACGGTCTATAATATACTTTCAATTTCCACATGGGAAATGCTACCTAATAATTTTCTGTCTTATGACTGCATGTGAAAATCAACTTTGCAGAATGAATGCAGCATTCATTAATAAACAATCATTTTAAATATGTCACTTTCTTATCCGTAGCAGTGACAATGGTAATATAGTACTCCCATGAGGAATGTAAATGAGCAAGCATTTAAGTGTAAATAAAACAAAATGCTCACATTTAAGTAATTTTCATCACCTTCCACCAAAGCATGTGTATTCAGTAGTGTCCCTGTTATTGCTAAATGTTTTGATGATTTTAAGATTTTAAAGAAGAAACGACAAGTACTGAGGTGGAACCCAAGGTGATCCTCGTTTGTTGTGTCTTCGTATCTCACCTGGAGGAGTGCCTGATAATCTTGCTTCAAAGACCTGTTAAATAAGAATATTGGAGAAGCATCACACATTTTAAATACAGCTTAATTTAAAAAGTTTAATTTTGTTGCATGTTCTCTGCAGTACAAGTGTGATATATGATTATATTGCAACATATACCTGCAGGACATATTTTAAAATAATTCTTTAGAATGTTTTGTAACCCAATTAAAGAGAAATAAAGTATTTTGCCAATCTCTATTCCATTGTCAGAGCTGTCATTTGCTCTCTGATTGCAATATAGAAAGCATTTCTTTGTGTTTCTTTCAACAGTCATCTTGAAGGATATGACTGAACAGCACAATTGTTTTCATCATTTTATTCTCTCTTTAATGGAAAAAAAAGACCTCTAAGTATTTAGTTTTTGCTTCTTTTTAGTTTCATTTAAAGTTTTTTTCTACTATAAATATTAAACATAAACTTGTGATATATAACCTTTGGGCTTAAGCTGCAATTGCTTCATAGTGCTCCTGTTTTTTGAGTGGAAATGCACTTGGAAACCCTATTTGCAATAAAAGCTTGGCCATGGAGGTTGATTTTGGCACGATGCGGAGCATCCAAGCTCTTGTCTGAGAGAAGCAGTGGGCTCATTTGCCAGAGTGTTTTTTTTTAGTGTTGTAGTCAATTTTTTTTCGTGAATATTACTTTTAAAAACTCTACAAATTCATCTATTTTACCAAAGCTCACCTGCTTTTATGAATTTTTGTTATCTCGGAAAATAGCACTGACTGAGCTGCCGCTTGATGAACCGTTGACGTGGCCAATCAGAGCCTCAGCGCGAGGCTTCCCGGCCGGCAGGAGCTGCTGGGGGTGACAGGTCTTGGGCTTAACTTGTGGTTCTGAGCACGCACAAAAGAAACTGCCCTGAAAAGCTGTCGTTAATTTATGTTATGTTTTAGAGGTTTGTAATTAAAATGAGACTTTGAGACAATCTTGCCTCTTGTGTTATTGATGGAGCTTCTTATCTCTCTAGAATGAAACCTGAAGCAATGAGTTATGAATCATACTGTCAGTGTTCCACTTGCAGGCTGCCTTGACTCATCAGTGATTTTTTTCTTCTGGCATGATTTGGGGGAAATGCCAGTTATTTTTTCATGTGCGCTTGTTAATTATTACTGACTGTTGAATAAAGATAGAGAGGAAGGCAGCCCAGCTGAACACCTGCTTTCACTGAGGTTTGGGCTTCTCGAGCACCACATGAAATACTGTGTGACTGCACAAGAGACGCACTAAGATGCAGACTGGTCACTCTTTACTGTTAGTGTCAAACAAGGAGCGTAACAAGTAAGTGCAAAGAGATTATTATCATGCTCATAATTCCTTTGTTTTAGTAGTTTTCAGTTGTGTAAGATATCAGAAATCTCATGTCTGGAAAACTACTACTGTAAACAACCCCCCAAACATGCAGTTACTTTAATTTTTAGTTTTTCTTTAAACTACTTGCTCTCTGTTGATAATAAGTATATGTAAGCAAATTATACTGGTCATGTAAATTGTGCTATACTTAATAATCCTTTTATTGTGTAATATCATTTTTAACGTTACATTTATCTTCTGATATAGCCAGATAAAGAAAATGGTCTAGTGCTGACTTTGTGGAAATTGAAAAACAAATCCCAGCTTCAGTAGTACTTTACAGATACCTAATTTATAATCATCATGAACTTGACTCATTAAAGCACTACAAGAATAGGTTTTCTGATTACTTTCTTAAGAGTAACATTGTATACTTTTCTATATTAAACTGTTTCATACTTACTTTATGCTTATGTCCAGGATTTAATACTGTTAATTTTTTGTGGTTTTTAACTAGGCTTCTCAAAGCCTTCACTTATTTTTATTTGCATACATTCATTAGCCCTTAAGATTGAACTCTTTCATATAGGCAGTAAATACTTACATCTGCTCAGTATTATATATTCTGTCCTCCTGACTATATACTCATTGCTTGAACTTGACTCAGGGGATTTGGTTTATGCAATGTAATGCCAATTATATGCAAGGAAAACACAAATGGATATGTCAGTTAGTTGTACAGTGATGGTTCTATACAAAATGTTTTTAAGAGGTTTAAAATACATTTTTTCTGCCATGTGTGAAAATCTAACATACATGTCTTCACTCGATGACTAGTTAGTAGATACCTTAATAACACTGATCATTCATTAAATTGAAGCACCTTTAAAAAGCCATTTTGATATAATTTGTGATACAGAAATTGTTGGGACAACCAGAAAAGATGGAAATGTGACACAGGTAGGATATCTGCATACATAGATAATGGACAATTAAATATACTGTCATTAAACCCCACAGATTCTCTCTGCTGGTATGGGAGGACTCCGGCTGTTCTCCTGCATCAGCATTGGCATGTGGTCATTCAGCTGTGGGGACCCTACTCTTCATGTAGAAGGGTAAACCAGGGTAAACCAGGCTTCTTAAATCACGGGCATCAGTTAGAGGCATGTTTTTTTCTTTCCAAGTACACAATGAATGGGAAAACTTTGCTTTCCATAGAAGGAACAGAAGTGAATGAAGAATGTAACAGCAATATTTACTTTAGGGCTTTTGGCTGAATAGGAACCTCTCTGCCCAACTCTCTCTTCTAGAATCATAAAATCATAGACCTTCAAGATCATGGAGTCCAACTTTCACCTCCTCTCAACCTGAGCAAGCAGCAGTCCATATTTTAAAAGTCATAGAAAATCTTGTTCTCTGATTCCTTGGTTCTGTCTCTCCTGGAGCCATCCAGTTTTGTTGATAATAATCTAATCTGTTGCATAACCAGAAAGTACTGAGTCTCCTGCTCCAGCCTGCTTCCTTCTTGGCACTGCTGGAAGGCTTCAAAGGAGACTCTGTGTGCGACGTGGCGGCTCTACCAGCGAGGTCGAGAGGATCAAAACAGAAGTTTGGAAAGGAAAAGCAACAAAAAAGGAGGCATTTCCACGTACCTGACATCCTGAAAGTGAGATCAGGCTCACACAAACAAACTATTGTGACTTTTAATTCCTTCCAAGTTTATAATGTCAGAAAGCAGCTGGGACTTTAAAGGAAAATTCATAAATAATTTTATTTTCTAGATATGAGGAAGAATATTTTTGAGACTAGGAGTTTTGACAATTTTAGGCACTTTAATTATTTTATGCATTATCTTTATGCTGCATTAGGTTGCTTTTTTGGCTCTTCTTCCTTAGAGGTTGCCATGAGTAAGTTCCTAAATGAATCAGTAGAAAAATTACTTGAAATGGGAAAAATGCTGTAGGAAAGATTAATATAGTGTGATTTCTGGAAGACAGGGTGGTTATTTCAAGACTGTGTTTAATAAACCTGGGAAAAATAACTTTAAAACTTCACAATAAAATAGAAAAAAAAGTTTTTGCAGATACTTTAGATGAAAATGCTTGATTCTTCAGGGTATCACCAAAACTATGATGTTTTCTTTAAGTGAGTTTAATGAATTAAGAGCTATTTAATACTCCTTGCACTCTGAATATGATTTATATTATGACAAAACAGATTTGAAAACACTTAGCCTTAAATTGATCCTTTCTGGGATCAAATGTTAATGTTTTTCACTTTCAGTTCTTGAATATCATTTCTTTAATGCCCTCAGGAAAATCTTAATATTTACCTAGGCTAATTTAGTAAGAAGTAAAAACAGAAATGTAGCAATATGAGCTATGTTACTAGTGAATGTTCCTACAAAATACCGAATATTAAACAAAAAGGAACTATGCGACTTACCTGCTGACAGCTTTATCACAGTGTTCTACTCCATATTCCCTTGGTTCCTGTGATTTACTGTAATGCTGCTTTGTTTTTCTTTATTATTATTATTTTTATGAGAGGGAAAATGATAGGAATGTGTTTCATGCAAAATCCACTTTAAAACACTTTAAAATCTTGGATTCTTTTTTTTTTTATCTAGGATATGGAACATTCCAGTATTTGTAGTACTCTGCAATCCCTGTTTTCTCCTCTTCTTTCTCTTATTAGACATATGTCTTACTGCTGCCTCTAATGTCTCTAGTCCATTAGCAGCTCTCTAATGAGAATGAGGTTTAGAGGAGGAACCTCCAGGTGGGGTTTCTGGTGGGTTTCATCCTTTGACTGCTTGGACCTCTGCGGTGGTGCCTGTTCTTCATTGGTGCTTCCTCTTGGAGCAGGGAGGAGGGACGGGTGAAGGTGTTTTAGCAGTAGTTTATTAGCAGTTAAACATGCATCATGACATTTTATAACATGAAGGTGAAACCTTTTGCTGTAACCTTTGCAGTATTCTGGATCCTGCAGTCATTTTGTTTTCTTTAAGCAAGTGGAATCATGAGAAGGTGCCCTTAGATAGATATATAGTGAAGTTAAAATAATGTAGAATTTGACCTTCAGGCATAAACTCAGCTTGGCAGAGTTATAAATAACTTTGGTGATAGACAGTGCTCTGGTAACTGCCCTGACTGTAACGCAGAGGGTCGACTGAGGATGGTTCCTGCTGTGCTTTTTAGAAATGAGAACGTTAAGCTCACTAAAACTAGCTATACCTAAATATGAATTCATTTGTGTCTTCTTTCCCCCCAGATACTTTTGAGAAGAATTCTGCCCACACTGAAAGTTTTCATTGGAGCAAATAACATGTGGTAGATCTTTTTGGGTTCCATTAAGCACAGTGCATTCACACAGTACATTTTTTTGCGCTACCGTATAGTTTCCCTTCAATATTATAAACTACTGTCTACATTACTGTTAAAATGCCAGAGCAATTTCTTGAAGATGCATGCAGGGATTGCGTGGTATTGGCATGGTTTGCTGGAGAAGTCACCAGCAAAATACTGTCACCGATGCCTCACCTAATGTATTAATTGTCATAATAATGTTTGGCATATGTATTAAAGAGCTATTTAAGCTTTTTTTATATATAATTTTTCTCTGTCATTGCTTTCTTTATTGGCAAGACAGATCAGTGGCAGTGAAGCTCTGTGCTTAGCAGAGGCCCCTCTTCTCTTTTTGGGTCACGGAATCTGCTTTGGAGAAGCTTTTGTACTCAGTTTGCATGTTGAGGTTATTTTTGACAGAGGGAACAGTCAATGCTTAGATTGCTGTTTTAGTTACTATGGAGAAGCTTTCCCACAGCAGGGCTTATGCTGTCTCTTCTAAAGATGGTCAAACCCTGAATTTGCCCAGCGTCCTCATAACTTCATGTTGTGAAGCTCATTTCATAATGGTTGACTTTAGACTGAAGATTCTTTTGGCTCACCTGTGCTTTGTAGGCTTTTACTAGGCTTGCAACCTTCAGCATTTTAGTGCATCCTGAAAGAGAGAGTGGTAACCATTGCCTGTCTGTCTGTCTGTCTGTCTTGGAAATGACTTTTTTTCTTGTGGGGGAGGTGGGTTGTCCACTGCATGCCAAGGTGTGTCCATTCATTTCCCACTTGCTGGTATGGTTTCCCTTGGGTGGTCTGTACCGTACGCAGGATGCTGGACTGTGCTGTCCTTCTTTACATCATGGAACAAAACGGAGACCGTCAACTAATTTAGTTTCCGTGTGGGATGCTTCTGAGGCTGAATGGAAACAGGCATGTGCTTTGATTCATGTTTTGTTTTTTTTTTCTTACACCTTCTTCAGTTTTTCTTTGATATATTAAATACCATTTAAAGAGCTAGCTACATTAAGGTACAGTTCAAAGTGACAGAAAACCGTGTGAAGCTAAGACCTTTATCCAAAAATAGATTGTGAAAGGTTCTGAAAAGGATTCTGAAAGCATTTTGTTTTCATCATCTCTGTTAGTGCCTTTGCTGATTGAACGCTTAGTCTTAAGCTCGCTGTTTGCAGACTGGGTAGATAGTGTGATTTTTTTTTTATTTTTTTTTTATTTTTTTAGTTTTCACCTCACCCAGCGATAGGAAAGCAATACTTTGTATCCTTTGAAGGTGCCAAGGATTTGATGGCATTGTGCTGCAGTACAGGGTTTCCACTGCAGTCCACTGGGATGTAATGGATAGGAGCCCTTTCCTGCACATCCTTTTTCTTTCTTTTAAATCACCCGTTAAACATCTAAGGAGCAATAGAATTTGGGGAAAAAGTTCATCTGTAATAAGAAAAGTTTGAGAAGAGTAAAGTCAGGGAGTAGTTTTCTGGGTTGTGTCCGGAGGATTATTTAGATACAGGATTGACTTCGCACTCACAACATGGAGCTAGGGGTCAAACCCTTTCAATGTCTAACTGAACTAAAGACAAACGAAGCCTCATCAATTGCCTGTAAATACAGAGGTATTTTAGAGGCATTTTATTTGTCTGGTGTTAGCATCAGAGGTAGGAAACAAGGCGTGATACAGTGTGAGGAAAATTGTGCTTCTGTAACAATCTTCAGGCTTCAAATATTGGTGAATAGTGACATTATTGAATAACCTGGGAGGAAATAGAGGCCTAAAAACTGTCCTGCCAAATTTTCAAGGATTGGAATTTGAAGGTCTTTTGTCTGTCTCCTTTCCTCACTGTAAAAGCATAAATGCTTTTCTTCTGGCATGTCAGCCCTGGAGTTCTTAAGCTAAATCTGAAGGAGCTCTGAAACTGCAGAGAATTTTTTTTTCTTGAACAGATGACAAAAATACTTCAAGACTCCTCGGTTGTCTTCCTCTTTTTGTTGGTCGGCCTCACTGAGCTTTTCAAGCCAGAGCTTCTGAACTCTCTTAGAGGGTAAAGGCTGAAGCTTCTTGTGTGTAATCATGAGCGAGCTGACAGTTACACTCTGTCAAAGTGACAGCTACTGTGTATAAAAGATAAATGATAGATGGGGAAGATTTTGTTATTGAGTCTGGCCCAAATTGTGAACATTTTCAATTGTGTGACCTTTTCTAGTTTAATTAATGTAAATTTGTAAAGCGCAGGACATCGTGATTACAGAAGTCAAATGCTGTTCATCCACATTACAGAGCTTGTCCTCTATATTTGCTAGGAGGTCTGGTGTTTACTGCAGGACTGCAAAGAATTAAACTCGCACGTAACATCTTGAAAATTTAATTCATATCAAATGATCGTTTTGAAAATTTCATTCGCGTCTCAGTTTTTTAACATCACCCATACCTCATTGATATTTTTGCTGCTACTAAGTCAGCACGTACATATTTTTGCATAACAGTCTTGGAAGCATCAACACTTCCATTTCCATTTATAAAGACAGTCAGCAGCAATTTGAATATGCACGGATGAGAAAACATTTCCTACAGCTGTCCCAGCAAATTTCAAGCCATCTTGAATAATTGATCCCCAGAAGATACATAAGAAAACTGAACTGTTGATTCATAAGCAAATGCTTCCCAGTTCTCTTTTTTTGGTGGTGATGGTGAAGGGAGATGAAGTGCAGCAGGGACAAAATCTAAATGCTGATGATTCAGGATGCCCTTAAGTGTAAGAACGTGTGTTTATTTAGACATTTCTGTTTATCTTATCTATTTCTGTATATCTTTTTAGGTATTTCTATTAAATTTGTTGTCTGGTTTGCCTTGCCACTGGAATGCAGGTTATCTGCTCATAACGCAATGGTTGTGTAGTCAGTGCAGAGTGGCTATGAGGGCAGAGGATGTTGCCGTCTTCTCTCTTCTTTCCTTTCCCTTGGGTGTTTGCTGCAGTCCTTCAGCCAAATTTCCTCTGCTACATAAATGAAAGTTCCTATTTCCGAAATTCTGGACACATTCAGTGTTTTTCTTTGCGGGGAGGCCGTTACATGAGCCTTTACGATGAACACGTCTCCAGCCAGCCCAGCATGACTAGGGACAGACCAGGCACTCCATGGGAAGCCGTGAGCTGCTGAGCACTGAGACTGCTCTTGCAGGCAGGTTCTGCTCCAGGGCGGCCGCGGGCACAAGAAGCACCTCCTCGTGCGGAGCCCTGCGCCAGACACGGCTACACGGGCAGCAGGGAGCCTGCCCCGGTGTCCCTCATCCACAGGGACATTCCCCTGCCACCCTGCGCTGGGCCTGCGTTCATGGAGGGAAGCGGCTCTCAGCCTGAAGAGTGGGCACCTAAGCAGGAGATCCCAAGGGCTCTGTCTTCCATGGAAGCAGAAATGTAAGGTCAACATTTTGGTAATATGAACCATCTTTTATATATATATATATATATATATATATATATATATATATATATATACACACACACACACACACGGCTTTCTGGGTTCACGCCAAAAACCATGTCTCCATCTGATAACGGGCAACCAGGTGTTGTATCAGCACGTGGAGCCAGCAGGCAGTTGTTCCTGTAACACCAGAGCGAAGAAGAGGGAACTGGCTTGCCAACAGCTCATCTGGGATATTAGTTTCATATTTCTTTATGTCCTCAAGATGTGCGTCCAGTTATATTACAAATATATAAATTTACTGTTACTACATCAATTAACATAATGTGAAAGCTTAAAGGAAATATATATTTTATATATATGTAACACAGCTTATATGTTATCATTGCTTCTTAAATGTTATCTTAATAGCTTATCAAAATTAAAGAGAATATCCTGATGGAAAATGTTCTTCGGATTTTATAACCAGTTTGGTGTTACATGCATGTGTTTCTATGCTGTCCTTGAAATCATAAGAGGAATTCTAAGCCATTTTAGAAGAGACAGTTGCTTTTTAACACTATTTTTGTATTTATTATGCAAATGACCTTGTATGTACTCTAATTTTATTTTCTTGCAGTATTAAGAAAACAGCATTTTAGGTGCTTTCTAATTTAATTGGGCCTTCTGTATTTACAAAATGATTAGCTGTGAGAATATGTTTTGTAAATCCTTTTTATGACTTGACAATGTGTAGTTGAAGAAACAATTGCTTTTGAAATAAGAAAAGGTCAGCACCACATAGATGCCTACACGTTAGCAAGCTGAACTTGGTTTCTGAATTCTGAATTAGTTTCTGAACTAATTCAGAAAACCAGATATTTGCACACATGTGCAGGTATCCAGTATCCAAAACACGAGAACAAAAAGAATGTCTTAACTTAAGTGTCTTTACAAAGACGTCCTTAAATGTGCTGCATAGCGGGTCAGCAGAAGTTTTTTTAAATTGGGAGTTTTTGAGGCTTGGAAGGCAAATCTTACAAAGACTTGTAACTTTGTTGTCTTTTTTAAAGTATGAAAGAAGAGGAATTCTTTCCTGTTTTCCTTCGCTTTAGACCTCCTCGCCCAGCTCATCTTCCAAGCAGGATGTAGAGGGAATAGACCTGTCCAGGGCAGGCCTATGGCTGGGATGTGACAGGATCTTCTGGAGGGATGGTGAGAGCTCTCCCAGGTGCAAGCGAGTCGCTAGATCAACACGGCTAGATCCGCACTAGCAACACGTGCCCAGCAGCTCTGTTCTGGCATCCGAGGTATTTTGACAACATGCATTTTTAATTATGCCAGATAACTATCAGAAACAAACCCAAATCCCATCTTGAGCATTTGCTGGCTTTCCAGTAGAACTTGGCATACAGATCAAGGAACTCCTTCGATTTTGAACATCAGTACAAAGCAGAAATCCTGCAGTTTTCAGCTATTTCTAGATGCAGATTCACACTTAGTGTGCTATTAGTCACTTATTATTGTCTCAAGAAGTAGTTATTTCTTTTTCTATTTTAAGTTATTGAAAGGACTAGTTTTATCTCTTTAGGTTATGTGGCTTTGTCAAGACCTCAGAAGGTTGACCTCCTTTCTAAGGATAATTCACAAGACCTGGTATTTTGACTGCAGGTTTTCATTTTAAACACAGTGTTCTTTGCAGCAAAGCACAGCTTGACTGGCTACAGGTTAATGATCATTCGCTTTGAAATGAGTTTTGTTTTAGAGCAGGGGGGATTGGTGCGACCTTGGAAGCAAAAAGTGCTTAGGGAGAAGGGCTGCTGTGTTAAAAGACCTTACTCTTTCCTTATTTGTTCTGGGGTTTAGCTTTCTGTGTTTGTGTCTGTTGTTGCAGATATGTGTCACTTCATAAATGGGGCTTCACGGAGGTGGCTTTGTGTTATGTACAGTGCGTATTTTTTGTTAGCAAAGCTATTTGGAAGAACTGTAAGTTCTGTTTGATGGTACAAGGTCATTTGAGTTTATTCTGAACTTGAAACTCGGCGTTGTCCAGAGCCATTTTAGTCTCAGGCAACTTATAAGTTGTATGCATCACCTGAGCAATATATATGTTCTGTAGCATGTATCTATACTAGCATGCTGATCCTGTTGTCCCCACTAGCATGAAATCCACTTTATTGGAATAGGGAATAATAGCAGTATTTCCAGAGTTACCTCAAGATATCAAGAGCTATATCGCTGGGAGGTTGGAATGGTCACCACACCTGATGGGCTGAGGTTTAACAGACATCTGAGTTATAGATCAGTCAAGTGGCTCTTGTCTGAGGTTATTTAGTTAGATAAACCAAAAGTGTCTGATGGAGCAGGATCTAAGGAATCCCAGGGATTTATTACGGCATTAGAAGCAGCGTTTTTATGTTAATACTACCCTTTCCCCTTTATTTACCACATGTGACATTGATTATGTTTTCTATGATATAAAATTATTATAGCAGGCTGTGGGTTTAGATAGAAATTAAACTTTTGATTAACTGCTTGGTCATTCCATGTGACATATGAACTTCAAAGTGTATGAAAGCAGTATCTTTTAAAAATGTCATTTAAGTAATGTAACAGTGACTATATGGAATATTTTGCTGCTTTTCTGTTGACTAAAGAAAGATGGTTGTCACAGCCTGGGTAGGCAGTAAACTTTCTGAAATGAGTTCTGCCTGGAGTGCACTATAGCTTAAATAAGGAAAAACTGTGGAGCTGTAATTAAATACAAGCTGCAGTGCTAGGGCACACTCCACAAATTATCACTTGGTAGCAGCCTCGTGCTTCTGAGGATGCTCTTTTAGATGTACCTAGATAAATGTGAATGCTCTTGCTTTCTATTTTCTTTACATTTCTGTTATAAAAACTTACACAGTTGTCAGCTTTCTGGTTGTTATCTTTTTATACAATTTGTTTGATTTTCCAAATAATTTTCCCCTTCCTTCCCTCCCTCCCCCCCCTTTTTTTTTTGCAACCCACAGTCACTGGAGCCCTTTAACATGTATTTTACCCTTTTTGTAAATTGAACCTGGTCATCAGGACATGACGCCTTTTTTTTCTATGAAGCTAAAACTGCTAGGAAGTTCTGTGGTGCTCGCTGAGCTTGCATGCTCTAGTTGAGCATTCCACATTATACCAGCAGCCTTTGCCATATATTGGCACTGTTTTACATTAACAGTATTTGTTAAGAAAAAAAAAGTATCCGTGACAAATAACCTTGGAAGGTGAAGAGTCTGTGCTTTAACATGAGGTGTTTGTTCTAAGATTGCTAATTATAATGTTGAGGATGAAATTAAAATGACGTTCTAGAAATTAAGGTACTTCTGCCAAAGATGAATTTTGTATTGTTTTTCTTGTTTAGTTGCATGTAAATTTTCAGTTGCTGACTTTTAAACACTTTATTTTTAAAAAATAAAATAAATACATTTAGTGCAGAGTTAACCTCCTGTGTTAAAGCATTAGCAAAGGAGAATTTGGAATAATTGGGCCTCTAATGGTACAGAACATTTCACCTTGACCTATTAACTAATTGCAAGAGAAATAAATTTTTCTTGGAAAAAAAAATAGGTATTTATATTAAATGGGGTAGACTGCTCCCAAGGGTCTTGTTCTTTTGAAAAATTAAACAAAATCAAATCAGTGTAGCCGGGATTTTGCAGATTTGTATGGCTTTTTGGCAATAATCTGATGAAAACAAAGGAAATTGGGAGGGAAGTGGGGAGTTCCTGCATGTATTGGCACCTTTTTGCTCCCCTCCACCCTTTTGATGGGTGGATTCCTGCAGATTTCATTTTATTAAGCTGAGGTTTGGTCTTGTTAATTAAAAGTCCTAAGTTTGTTTGTGTAGGAATTCTCTGGAAGATGATGCCTCTTTCAAAGCTCTCCTTTTTTTCCTAAAATACTTTTAATTTAAAGAATTCTTACCAAGCTTGTAGATCAAAGGTGGACATATAGGAGTATATTGCTATTTTACTACATCTTGTGAGAAATATACCGTAAGGAATTCATATTTTAAAGAGAATTCTAATAAACGGGGATTTATAGAGTTGGTGATCTGGCCTGGCAGGGAGCGAGAATTGTTCATCTCCTGCCTGTATTTCAGCACATTAAGTAGAGCATTACGGAAGATAGAGTGGGTTATGGAAGTGTTTCTTTTTTCAAGTTTTGAAACTGCTGCTTTCTCTTTAACCTGTGTTTTGCCTTAAGTTTATTTATTTAGTGATTAAAATGTATTGCATGGTGGGTACTCGGGGTTCGATGGTGTATCTGGTAGTATTTGCCTTGTAAAAGTTTTAATTCATTATTGCTCAGATGATGCTGAGCATGTGTTTTCTGTCATCATTCACTGAGAGTTGTTCTCTGGTGTTCTGCGATGCATTGCTATAAAGAAAGTCTTCTTTGAAAATATTACAAGTATTCCCATTAATGCACCCTGTTATAATTAGGAAACTTCATGTCTTGATCTTTTTTAGCAAATGTATTTTAGGTACAAATATTTGTTGATACCCTTAACTATCTGACTTAAATATCTGACGTGTAATGTGGTGTCTTTTAGCTTTTTCTGATTTCAGGGACTTTCTCAAGATGCTTGGGGCTTGCGTTCTCAACCCTTTAAGCTATTAACTTTTCGGACAGCAATTATAAATCCTCTTCCAACAAGGACAAAGTTGCTTGGAGCTTTGTGCAATTCAGTGTGCCGCAATTCCCTCAAATTCTTACTGAGCTTAGAAAAGGATGGACTGGATAGTGCCACATGTTTGATCTTTTACTTTTCTCCTGAGTTATGTGGAATCTTAGTGTTATTTTTTTCCCAGCAATTCCCCCAAAACATTTTCCAGTCTTGTTTTTTCTCCTGTGAGGTGGGTGATGTCCTGTTCTTGCATCCAGCTGAACCGCAGACATAGCTTCAAGGAAATACCACTGCTTTTTACAGTGCGCCCTCTTTCCCTTTGGTAGAATCAGGATGAATTTCATTGGGTGTTTAATAACAGATGTGTTTGACACAGCTCTTCTTTTTTTTTCTTTCTTTTTTTTTTTTTAACAAGAAAAAGATTGTTGCCTGGTAAGCAGAAAAGTAGCAGCAGGGAAACCCACCGCCATTCCCCACGTTGCCTGTGTTCCTTAGACTGCTTCAGCTTGCCGCGCCAGCGGGGCTAGGAGCCCTTCGGATGCTCAGCCTGATGCTTAAGAATGGGCTGGAATGGGACCTTGTTGTGGAACAGCCTGGTGCAAGCGGTGTGCTGCTACCAAAGCCTTCCGTTATGGTGCGGGTAACCTCGTTTTCAGTACTGTTCCAGCTGGGAAGCTTTCTCTAGGCAAAATGATTGCCGTGTTAGTGCTGAAAGAGAATGCATGTTGAAGAACTGAAGAAAAAAGCAAATAATTTCCTGAACCAGACCTCATGGAGAAGTCTCTTCCTTCCCTGAAGCCAACCATGAGGAAATGTCATAAATTTTCTTCACATGTTCTGGCTGGGCTCAAGCAGACACTGCTAAAGGTTGGGAGCTGTAATAAGATATATTTCATCCTGAGGAGGGGGACGGTATTTCACCTTGTTCCCTTCGGAATGGTTTATTTCGGCTAGAGGTTTGAGATATATTTGGTTTGTTGTGTTTTGTTTTGCTTTATTTTTTTCCATGGCTGTCTGCTAGTGACTGTTGGCTGTGCATTTCAGCATTTAATTTTTTGGCTCAATGACCCATAGCTCCTTTTGTTGATGTTTTTTGAAGGGAATAGATCAGTGTTAGTGTCATGTCTTATATACAAGAGAAACTTCCTCATCCTGTAGTGTTAAGCCCTAAAGCCAGAGATGCAGAACAAAGAAGATGGAACATGAACTTGCAATGTTTATTTTGAAACTGATGTATATACAGCTTAATGTTTGCTTCTCTGTGAAATGTTAGCCAGAATTTTATCATGTAAACAGTTTTCTTTATGACTGCAAAATGTATTATGCTTGGTATGGAGAAAAAAATGACTTTTAGGGAAGGCTAGCCTTTACAATAAGACTAGTTCAAAAATATTAAAGTAAATAGGTAAATTCTTGTGCTTCTTGTGATCAGGATCCAACGAGGAGGAGCATGGCTGTAAGTAGCTTTGCAACCATGGACTTCAGGAGGGCCAACTTTGGCCTCTTCAGAGACCTTCTTGGAAGAATCTATGGGCTGGGGCTCTGGAAGGAAGGGAAGCCCAGGAGAGCTGGTCGGTATTCAAGCAGCACTGCCTCCATGCTCAGGAGCAGTGCGTCCCTATGACTAAGAAGTCAGGTGAAGGGGCAGGAGACCTGCATGGATGAGCAAGGAGTTCCCAGCAAAACTCAAACAGTAGAAGGCACTATACAGAATGTGGAAAAAAGGACAGGCGCCTTGGGAGGAATATGGGAGTGTTGTCAGAGAATTCAGGGATGTGACAAGGGAGGCTAAGGCACATCTGGAATTAAATCTGGCAAGGAATCTTGAAAATAACAAGAAGAGCTTATTTATGGCCTTTCATGGCTCCATGGGCCCTGATGGGATGCACCCAAGAGTGCTGCGGGAGCTGGCGGATGTTATTGCTAAGCTGCTTTCCATCATCTTTGAATGGTCCTGGAGAATGGGGGAGATGCTGGAAGACTGGAAGAAAGCCAGTGTTGCACAGGGCTTTAAAAATGGTGAGAAGGAGGACACAGGCAACTACAGGCTAGTCACTCACCTCCTTCCCTGGAAAAGTCATGGAGCAGCTCATCCTGGCTGTTGTCTCCAAACATGTGGAGGACAAGAAGATACTCAGGAGTAATCAGTATGGATTTACCAAGGGGAAATTATGCTTAACCAACCTGATAGCCTTCTGTGATGGAATGACTGGCTGGGTAGATGAGAGGAGAGAGGTGGATGTCATATATCTGGATTTCAGCAAGGCTTTTGACACCATACCTCACAGCATCCTCTTGGACAAGCTCTGGCAATGTAGGTTAGAGAAGTGGACGCTGAGGTGGATTAACCACTAGCTGGATGGCAGAGCTCAGAGGATGGAGATCACTGGTGCAGAGTCCAGTTGGAGGCCTGTGGTGAGCGGTGTCCCCCAGGGGTCAGTCCTTGGTCCAGTCCTGTTCAGTTTGTTCATCAGTGACCTGGATGAAGGCACAGAGTGCTCCCTCAGCAAGTTTGCTGATGATACGAAGCTGGGAGGAGTAGCTGACACCC
>JAWLRI010000155.1:229238-241699 GCA_034781795.1 Crypturellus tataupa
GGATGAAGGCACAGAGTGCTCCCTCAGCAAGTTTGCTGATGATACGAAGCTGGGAGGAGTAGCTGATACCCCAGAGGTCTGCGCTGCCATCCAGAGGGACCTGGACAGAGTGGGCAACTGGGCGGTCAGAAACCTTATGAAGTTCAACAAGGCCAAGTGCACGGTCCTGCATCTGGGGAGGAATAACCACAGACACCAGTACAGGCTGGGGACCAAGCTGTGCACCAAAAATTCCACAGGAACTTAAGGAAAAATTTCTTGACAGTGAGGGTGATGGAGCACTTGAACAGTTTGCCAAGAGACGTTGTGGATTCTTCTCTGGAGATCATCAAAACCCGCTTGGATGCACTTCTGTGCCACACACTGTAGGTGTCCCTGCGTGTGCAGGGGAGTTGGACTAGATGATCCCTAGAGGTCCCTTCCAATCTTAATGGTTCTGTGGTTCTATGATTCTTGTGAAGTGCTGTTACTCTAGGAATACAGTTGGCTGAGTTTGCTTGCTCCTGGTTATAAGATGAACTACTTTTGGCTTGATTGCCATCTACTGTTTTGAAAGGATTTGTGAGTTCCTATCAGCACATATCTCTGAAAAAGTCACACCTCAGTCTGGGAGGTTGAGAAGTGTAACTGACAGCCCAAATTTGTTAGGCTAACTCTTTAAAGGTTGAAGAATTCCTGTTGCCCTGTGCTTTCATAGCAGGGCCCTGCAGCTGATGAAAAAGTGCCAGGGAAGATGAAATCTGTCTTTCCTTAGGAGTGCCTGTACTTCAAAACTGCTAAAGACAGTTGGACACCCACAGAAGTGCCCAGGAACAAGGGGTCAGAGTGGCCGGCAGCCTAAATATCTATTAAAAGAGCAGGAATGAGAAAAGCATTCTTTTTTAATTATTTACTAGTTTTGGAATCTGATATGTTTAAGCAGTGTTGACAGTTTTAACAACAATGAGCTCGTTCCGTATCTAATTTGACACCCTCAACTGCTCGGGTACAGAAAGGTTCGGCGTGACCGCAGGTCGCTGCGTGTGTGATTTGAGCCCTCCTGCCGTGTCGGCAGGAGGTGACCTTGACTGTGCGCTGGTGAAATGCCCTGTGCAGGATGCGGTGACTACCACAAATACCGAGTGCAAAGCCGGCCCGTGACTGAGGAAGCAAAAGCTTTTGCAGACTGCGCCGACATGGTCCCGTACGACCTCAGACGAGTTAGGATTATTCACTCTTCAGAGTACAAAGCTATCAGCAGGTCACCGATTATGGTACTAATGCTTAAACTGCAGCAGAAATGCGTCTCTAATAAGGTGCAAGGTGTTAGGTTTTACGTGCCGATGAGCCCTGGGTGTGCAGAGAGGCTCCTGCGTGTCAGGGAGGACGTCAGTGGAGTTTTTCACACTCGCAGGCCATCCTACAAGGAAAGGCCATTGCAGGCTGGCGTTGTCCTCCTCTGGATGTGCTGATGCGCTGTGAAAGTGCACGTCGTGCCTGGATGGGCCCCACTCGTGAAATCCTGCCTGGGGATATCGCGATGTGCTAATGTGTCCAGGTGCCCCGAGGCGGGGGGCGAAGAGCGCTGCCCTGGAAAGGGCACGTCCGCTGCAGTTAGCCAGCCCGGGGGTGCCTTGCCCCTGGAAAGGCTTTGCCGGGCTTCAGAGGCGCCAGCCACGTGCTTTAGTTGGTAAAAATCAATGGGGCTGGTAAAGCGTCTTAACTTAGACCCTAGGAAAGAAAAGCAAACGTTGGAATCTTAAAGGCAATTGATTTCAAGCTTGTTCATGCAGGTAGCGTGGCTACCTGCTGCCTGCAAGTCTTACCTGTTGGAGTATTCCCCAAAAAATTGGTGTTAGGTCTTCTGGAAATGTCTCTATTTTTCACTATTTTCTCCCCATTCCTTTCTTCGCTTTTTTGGACTAATTGTTGGTGGTTATGTATGACCGTTTGCAAAGCAAAGTAATAGTTATTCTCACTAGAAGACATTCTTAAATAAGAAAAAAAATCCAGCTACATTCTCGCATTTATTTTTTCCATATTTCATTTTTCTGTAATGTCAAGCTTTGCATTCTGTATCCTGCTGCTTGATACATAAGCCGTTTTTCTCTCCTGCTTTTAATTTTTAATCATTCATGAAATACTGTGAGCTCTAGTGTATCATTTGCGTAAGTAAACAATATAAAATGAAAGCAAAAATATAAAACAATATAAACAATATAAATAAACAATAACGTAAGTATAATTTGAAGCAGCTTATCTATTATTATGTCCTTGCAGTTTTATTTGGGATCTGGTAATGCTTAAACATGTCTCACAAACCCTGTATAGGTAAAACTTGCACATGCTGATATAGCAAAAAAAAAAAAATCTTCAAATGACTTTAGCAGTAACACAATATATCAGACCTGTCAACTATTTTTAGTGTCTGGCTGGGCATTTGTATTCATAGATAACCTCTTGTCCTGTACGTGTTTATAACGTTATGTGTCTGTCTTGCACATTCAAACTGTTTTATTTTAAGGTTACTCATCTCTGATTTTCCTGTGCATTTTCTTGCTGTGAGGAAGAAACATTTCCTATGTAATGAGGAAAAGGTTTATCTCATCATTGCAGTTACAAGACTGCAGGCTTCAGAGGAGGTTTGTGGAGAGGAAATGCTCTTCCTCCTTTTGTTTCCTTTTTTGGTTCATCCTAAAGAATTGTTTCTTGACACCATATGGTTAGTTTAGAAGTTCTGCTTCATCACACTGGGCTGCTCTCTCAATTTTTGCTTAAAAAGGAAAAGCACTTGGAATCTGTTTTTATGAGTACATTTGAGTAATGTTCTTGCCTTCTCTTCTGTTTGGCGACTCTTTTCACTGCTAACTTTCAAGGATATTCTGTGTTAAGTGGTTCTGTGTGTTTGTGGCGTCTTTCAGTTAGGAAGCCCTTGTCCAGGGTCACCTGGTTTGGTTGCGTCTTGCTTTTGCATTTGTGGTATGTGTCAAAGATGGGTAAGATGGATTATTCCTCCAGATAAAGAAGAATTTGGTGTCTTGAGTTTATGCTTTTTTTTCTTTTCTCCTGCTCTTCGAGGCCTCATCTGTGGTCACTGCTGCTTCTTCACTGTTGAAACTAAGTTTATTCTCAAAAACTTGCACAGAAGGCTGATTTGACCACATTACAAACTGTGAGGCATCCAGACCCCCATAATGGTAATTCTTCATACATACAAATAAAATGTAGGTATCTCCTATCCTATCCTTATATGAATGTTAGGCTAGGCCTGTGTTAGTGCAAGTCCCTGCCTATGATACTTGTCTAGCTACAGCTGCCAAATGCTGTTTCCCGAGACGCCTGCGTGTTTGGTTGGTGTTCCTCTTGCTGTGCCTCTGCCTCGAAGCCTTACGTTCCTCTCACTGTGCCTCTTGCATTGTGGCAAGATCTTTGTCACCTTATTTGTATGTCCGCATGCACAGCTTCAAAACAAACAGAAGCGACAAACCTCTCGTAGTACTTCTAGTAGGCATGATGGTGATGGGTTTGCAACTGGGCTTGATGATCCTGAAGGTCTTTTCCAGCCATGATGATTCCCTGATTTTACTTAGTGCAGTCCAGTCCTCACTGAATGGACTGAGGCATATGGATGGATAACTTACATTACTCACGGCTGCCTAATGCACCAAGAACGGTCTCTAAGAGGTGCATGTTTGACAAGGGTTATTAAACACTTCAAACTGAAAAAAGCGACACTTAAAAATATTTATAATTTAACAGCATCAAGACAAAGGCCTGACTCTAGTTTGTATCAAAAAGTAAGTGTCTTACTAGCAATATCCGTTGTTAAGTATAATTTGTTCTTCTGAGATTCTTGTTAAATGCTGCTTTGGAGAATGTGCTAAACATAACTAGGTACCTGGTGCCAGAAAAACTACATCAGTTGCTGGGATTTTTGAAGAATGCTAACAGAAGAACAAATTGAATTTAAAAAATCCTTTAAAAATAGTACAGACAAAAAACCTGAAAAGATCTGAATTTGCAGAACTAAATGACAGAATCTGAGGTGGTGATATGAGTAGCTGTGATGAATTTGTCCTTCCAGTTGCATACTTGACTAGCAAGGTAGCTAGCATATTCAAGACATAATATTTGGGTTTACTGAAACCAGGACGTTTGTACCTAAAGTTCGCTATTTGGTCAATCACTTATCCAGGAAAACTCTGCTCTCGCTGTAGTTGAATAATCCAGGCCCTTGGTTACTTTCCCATGTTATTGCATGGAGCTGTCTGGTTCTTTGCCGGCATGCATTTTTATCCTGCATTTCAGCAGCTTCCTCTTTTTGTTCCAGTGTTTTGGTAGTTCAGCAACATTTGGCACACTCTTGCTAAATTACTTACCCTCTGCCCTAAGCACGGTGCTTTTGAGTAGCTGGGGAAGTGCAGGACATCCCCCCTCTGCTTTTGTTAAAGCAAAAATCTCTGCCCTGGGTGTAAAAGGAGATCACCTGTGTTATTCAATTATAAGTAAAACCTTAATATTCAGTAAGTCTGGCAGTTATTGTCAGGAATATATTTTTTTAAATTACTTTTTTTTTTTTTTGCTAGTATTTGTTTTCCTAAATGTTACTATTATGTATTGTTTCATGGTAAAGTTATTCGACATTTTCACCTTACCCTTGCTGCATTTGTATGGCTTTGTGTTTTAACACTCTTAACCAAGAGAAAACTTTTCCCAGAGGTAGTTCTATGGGGCATTGAGTAGGGCTGAGATTTGACAGGGATGGAAAATCAGTAGTAAAACATAACTGAGCGATTATTTTAATTCTGGACTGAACGTTATTTCGCCTCATCCTCAGCTAGCAGGTGCCGTGCAGGGAAGGACCTTGGACTCTCCCTTTGCCATCGGCTGCCGGTTTTGCAGAGTGGTAGATATGTACTTGTTAATGTTGAGACTGTTGTACTTATTCACCATTAAAGGTTTTTTTCCAGCTTCTCTACATGTTTGGGTGTGGAAAAAAATCTAGTAAAATACAGTTGGTCACAGGTAGTTGATTATTTATTAGTGCACTATTTTAGCTGGAGTGTGGTGACACCGCACAAGGCCATGAAGAAAGTTTACTGCATTATGGTGGCCCCGATTCATTGACTTGAAAGGCACTTGTGCCTCTGCAAACACTGCCGAGGACCAGGATTTTTTGATCGTAGCGTTAAAAATGCCTTTTGTTTTTTTCAAAGAGGCTTCCTACAAGCCAAAGGGCTGGTTCTGGATCTTGCAGGCATTGCTGAGACCAAGGTGGGCTCTGCAGGGCAAATCTGGCTGCTCTAATTTGGTTCACTTTTGTATTTGACTTTATGGATCTTAATGTTATAAAAGGAGCGTGGTGGTAGTTTCTCGAGGACACAGTGAAGATTTTTTAAAGTGACCTAAAAATTGAAGAGGAGGGACTTCAATTTGAAGAAAGTAAATGACTCGCTCAGTTGGTAAGACCATTTCCCAGATCTGATGTCTTTTTTTTGTAATTTAATTTAAAAATACGTAACCTTGAAATCCTAGCATGTAGTCCCCAACATACACAAATCTCAGTCTGGAGTGTGCCACATGCACAAATTAATCCTTGGGTTTCCTTGACACCTTCCACTTGGTTTTTATTTAGTGGCTGTGACTTAGTAGGGGCACGGATGGAGCCAGGAAGAAGCAAATTAAAAATGAAATTCCAAATCAAGCCAAGGAGTGAGCCCGGACAGGGTGGCTCCAACAGGAGGACATCAGACCCTTGACCCCAGCCTGAGCTCCTGAACGTCTCTGCTCTCTGCACACGTCGAGATGCCCTCCATCTCCTTTGCCAGTCCCAAGTGGTCCTTTTACTGATGGTCTGATAGTGTGAAATGCGAACATCCTCAGACCTCCTTCAAATGGGATCATCGTTGTCTGTGATTTGCTTATTGTAGCTGTAAGTTCCCTGGGGCAGTGAGAACTTACTTCGGTGTTCTGCAAATTGCTGTAAAAATACGTAGGGAAATATAGTGGCATGTACCCCTTCTGTGTTTCTTCTTTTCCTAATGTAGTAAAAATGATACAGTTCTCTTCGAAGGGGATGTTGGCTTAACATTGTCTAAATGTTGTTGCTGTCCAGGAACTCCAATATATTTATTAAATATGTATAGTAAAAAATGAAATGCCGAAGTCTGGTATGAAGAAAATCTGCTCTTAAATGGCAATTACAAGGTAAAAAATGTTGAAGTTGTTTAAAAAATACCGTATCCACAGAAAATAATAAAATGTGACAGGTGTGCACTCTTTAAAAACTTGTCTCATAGTTTCATTTGCTTCAGATATTTCTAAACACAGAATCCAGTTTGAATATAAATTAAAAAAAAATGTTCCAAGTACAATCATGTTTCCCAAAACAATCTAGTATAAATGTCAGAAAAAGATAGGAGGGATTTTTTCCAAGTTTGAAATTTGGGCATTATTTTTTTAAATTGCTTTATGGTTTTTAAAGCTTCAAAGTGTGTAGTCAGTTGATCGCAGGATGAATTTCATTTTCATTGGAAGGTTGGGATGTGTACGGCTCTGCTGGTTCATAGAAAAACAGGAGAAATGCCTCCAAGGAGCCCTGATTTACTGCCTTTGAAGCCTCATAATTCCGGGAAGCGCAACCTGTGCCTTTTAAAAGCCCAAGTTTTGCGATACCCAGAGTACCACATACTGAGCAGAGAATAATATTGAATGTTGGCCGCTGTCCTGTAGCAATGAATCTGCTTATGAATGGCTGTGGAAAGTTGAAAGGTTATTATCTCATGTTTGTTTACTTTGTAAAGATAAGATTTCAGAGAAAATCGAATGGCACTGTCTGGAATTCTCAGTCACTGTAGTTCCAAGGAGAGTATCGACCAGTTCCTAGAGGTTGCAGGGGACTCATTATCTCCCTGTTCATTGTAGGATGCTGATGAAATCTCCAATATTTAAGGTTAGTGATTCTTTTTATTGTTGTTTTGGCAGTTTGTCAAAATTAAATGGCTTAACTGAATCAATACGCTGTCTTGCTGGTTAACATCTGCATTTCGCATGTCCATTTTTAAATATAGCAGGACTGTGAGGACAGATTTTTTTTTTTCTTTTTGAGTGTATTCAGTATGGAACGAGGAGATGGGATGAGGAGAAGAGCCTTGGCCTCTGAAGCTTTTAGGCTCTGAGGAAACTTAAGGGAAAATAAACTCTTCTCTCAGTTATGCAATCAGAGCTTCCTCTGAAATCAGTGATAATTGCACACACATGTCTGCGGGTAAGGATCTGTCACTAAAGAGTAGATGCAGTGTTAGAAACCAAGTATAAACTATGTTGATTGTGAGCTTTATTTAGAAGAATATTTGGGGTATTTAGCTATGTTTAATGGTGAGATAATTGATTGCACAGCAAAGAGTAAGTGAATGACTTCTCATGTGTTGTGATGGTCACCGTTCCCATTGGGTGCCTAAGCTTCTCACACCAACTTAAGTTGTGGCAATACGTGGCTGTAGATACATGTTTATCATTAGCTAAAATAACACAGCTGTTGAGAAGAGCTTTATTGCCGCACTTGTTCTGCATGCTAAGCACATTCTGTGTACATATCAAACAAAATGCCAATTTAATAGGTCCCCTCAGAGTTTCCAAAGGAGTGATGATGAAAGTTTGGCAACTTCTCTTGTGCCGTTCTGTATAAAATCTGCAGGGCCATTATCTAGGAGACATCTGCAATATGAAAAATGCCAATGGTGATTTCACATTCTCAACAGCTTAATAAACTACACATGTCAAAACTACTATAAAAAGCTGAATGTATGGCAATACAATACCTTTTTCTTGTTCACTCCTAATCATAATAATTAAAAATAATGATTAAAATCTAAATAGTATTAGAAATATTTAAATATCCTACCTGTGTTTTAATATTCTTTGGGTGGAAAATGGTAAACATTTTTGGAAACTCCCTCCTGTGAATGGTTGAGACAGAGAGCAGCAAAGAATTGGGGAGGCGCTCTGCTTGGTTTAGCTTGACTGTCTACCAGGAAGCCTCACCATTGAGTTAGTGACCCTTTCGGTGCAGTGGCCCTGTCAGCTAGTGAAATCTAATACAGAGATGTCCTTGCCTTGTGTTTTACTAAAAACAACATGGATTTCATTCGTGTTTTATTCTGTTGCACTTGAAAAATCTTACCTGTTTCATCACAAATGTCATTTAAAGCTTGAATCCTTCTCTTCTGCTTTGGCTTCAGTATCACTAATGCTAAGCATAAAAAAACAAAACAAAACCAAAACCAACCCCCAAACTGTATTTTTTTTGTTTTACCAAATCATGAAACACAACCCTGAGTTTCTTCCACTTCTTTTTACCTTCTTTGAACCTACTAGGGTTCAGGTTTTTCTATTTTTCTTTGTGACTGCGCTGAGTATTTTTGTAACCTGAAAGCTGTAGTTTAATAGCCAAATCTATTATTTGCACCATTTCTGCATGACAACAGAAGCGCTCAAGTTATTGCTGAATTGAGAAGTCATGCTATAATATAAAATATAAAAGCAGTATTAGAATTAAGAGTCATAAATTTGTTCTCAAATTTTTTTTGATCAGAAAGCTAAATGAAAGGAAAAAGGCTTGTGCGTTTTGGCCACATGTGTACACTTACCTGACAGCCCAATAATAAATATGGTAGGTTGGCAAATCTAAGTTGCCAGGTGTATCCTACCATGGTGAAAAGCTGCTTGTAGCAGAGAGGATGGAGCCCAGTACAAATGGTCAGGTCGATAACTGTGCTTCTGCTTCTGTCCCTTTATTTAACCATCCAGGCTCTGCAGCCACAGCCATAGGAGCACCGGCCTCTCACTCAGCCAGAAGAATAAAACAGCTGCCCTTTCTTCAGGCAATGTTTGAAGTTTTTAATAGACGACTCCATAATTTCCTTTTTTCCCTCACATCAGATGACAGTTTGAAGAGCTCAGGCTGAGGGAAAGGGAAATTCAGGCTAACATTTTTTCGCAGAATCTATTTTGGTCACCTGCTTTGGGCGGCAGGCTTCAGAGAGCGTCTTTGACTTAAAGAGCAGTCAGGCACTCTGACCTCGGGTCCCCTGCCAGGGATTCAGCAGCTCTGTCATACTCAGAATGCCTTGGATGGAGCACCTCGATTCAGTGACTTTCTGATAAGCTACAACTTGCCTGATTTGCCAGAGATCAAATGGGCCCACCCAGAATCAGAAAAGAGCTGTCTGAATGCCCAGTTTTCTGCTCTGCTTTCAAGACTGTCTTCTCACGCCTCTTGGAAAGTCTCATTTATAATGAGAAGCTAGCAAATCTTTTAACCGGACCTTGAGTTTCTTAGGTTTGCTGCCTTCCATTTTGCCTTCTGCATTTAAGTTAAGATAGTAATGCATTTAAGCTAAGATAGCATTTGAAAGATAAAGAGTAAATTACAGAGTATGTTTTGTAGCCGCACTGGGTCATGTTCGTGCCGATATAACTCACGTATAATCAGTTTTGGTTTTCTACCACAAGTGAGAAATAAGTCAAAATTTAATCAGGACTGCTAAGTGCCTTGGAGAGCTAATAAAGTGGGTGATACCTCCATGACTTCCTGGAGGTAGAACATGAATACTGGATTCACCCACCAGGATACTGGTGAATCGTGAGTGACCAGCTGGGCTGCCTTGCCTGCTGATCCCTCATCAGACTGTTGCAGAATAAAGCTGCAGAACCAGGGAAAAAAACAGCTATGTTGCTCTCACAAGAAAGGTATTTTACTGGTGTTTAAACTGTCGGTTCTCAGCATATATGAAACCAGGTTTCTCTGTGAACACCACCCAATCCACCAGTAGTTAAGAATTAACTACCTCCCCTGTCTCACAGGGTGTGAATGTTGGTCCCCCTGAGCACAGCAGCAAAGTGATACAAAACTGCTCCCTTTACTGAGTTTCATTTTCCCATCCCTGCTCAAAATGTCACCAGGATTTGTTTGCTGATGTTAAAGATTTTTTTTAATGGCAGTAGCATGACTTAGGCACAGTTGGAAATGGATTAATTTGGTTTCAGCTACCAGCTGCTTTTTCGGTTCACATGGGACTAAAATCTCTGCTCCTGATAAATTGCAACTGAAAATTAGTTGGGCCTGTGGGTGGGCTATGAAACAAAAAGAATTAACTTCAAATTACTGAAGTTAGCCAAGTTGGGATGACAGTGTTGTGTTAAGGCCGCAGTGTGAAACAAAACCTTGCTTAACTGACTGCAGGAAGCTTGCACTTTCCTGTGGTGCCTCTTAGCTTTAAAATCTTTTGTACTTATTTGCTAGTAGCTTTTTCTGTAATGATAATAACAAGTAGACCTGACCTGGGGAGCGGGGACATTATTACCAGATAAATTGCAAAATGAAAAGAAAAAAAACATGTTATACTTGATTCACTAATGAGTATCTAATTGTGTATCGTGCTGTAAAGGTGAATTCTGACAGCAGGTAACAAATGCATTCATGTTTTTGTGATCTGAAAATGTCAAATGGTCGTGCCTCTGGTTACTGGGCAGTATGTGTTTTCATGAAGAAGCCAGTTATTTGCTCTTCTTAGAGAGTATCAGAGAACAGGTATCCTAGCAAAGAGAGAATAACTGGAGGAAAAGTTGGATGGAAAATGCAGTAGTAATACTGCATGGTAGCAGGGGAATAATTCTGCAGTCAGTATCATTCAAGCATTTGGCTGGTTTGTTGTTGTCTATGATGTTTTTCCACTATCAGATAACTTTTCATGAAAACCTTTAATCACTTCAGGATATCCACTGTTTTCTATTGAGAAATAAAGATGACTGATTTCAGAGTGCCTCTTAAGAAGACCTTTCACTCCCAAGATATTTGCATGCTTGCTGCTAGTGGGTATCATCTTGTGCACACATCGCCACTGCTACATTAATATGAGCAATTTTTCCTTTTCACCTCTGCTGTTGGTTGAAAGTTGCAGACATCCAGTTGTATGCTGGCATAGAGCATATGCTTCTAAAACACTTGGATGGAAGAAAAATCTGACTTCACATTTCACGAAGCAGCATCCATTTCTTTTGAAAACTCTCTTTCTTGCTTATAAGTTCTCCCTGTTGGTTTAGAGTGAAAAGCCGCTGTTGAAGAGCCATGGATTTTTTATTTTTTTCAGGTGTGTGATTGCTGTTGTAAAGAGGAGATGAACTTTTCAGCAGCTGAAACAACCTTACAGGAATATGGTGCCTGCTGACTTTTTCTGCCAGTGACACTGAAGGTTTTCTTCCTGTGTTTCAGCTGAAGAAAGCTGGAGAAAAAGTGGATGAGTGAAGGTGGAGGTGACTTTTGAGGAGTTTACAAAAGCAAAACAAAACAAAACCAGCATCTAGGAGGGCCATGTGATCTTCCTTTATCTATAGTTAATCTATGATTCCCTGGATTTTCACTTCACCAGGCAGCGGTGATAGCGTTATGACATCGTGTCATCACGGGGGACGGGGACCGTGTTTCTGTTCCTAGGCAAGGAACGCGTGAACTGCGTTGTGGGTTGTAGGGCTGCCTGCCAGGAGACCGGCTCTGTTTCCTCTGCTCCTCTGCACGTGGCAGCCGCCCCGCCGAGTCCCCTGGGACAGCCGGGAGACCACAGGGGTGTTTGTTATTAACATATCCCAGTGTGTGGGTTCTTGAATGGCAGCTTTCATGGACCTTGTCTGAGGGGATTCCCTCTGCAGAGCCGGTGCGATGTGAGCACGGGGGACATTTTGCCTCCTCAGGGGACATTTTGCCTCCTCACCTGTCCTCTGCTGTGCTGGCTCTCTAAACCCTTGTGGCTGGTTTTGAGAGACGAAGATTGAGGTACGTATGAAGATACGTAGCCGAGTTTCTGTGACAGAGGTATGTCGGGCGGCTCGTGTCTGCTTAACCGCTGCTCGGGGCAGTTCTCCCTGAGCGCATCTCGTCTCGACTGCCACGGGCCCAGGAGAAGGGGCAGGAGAGGGAGCGTGATGCCCGGCTGGCTCCAGCCCTGCGGTGCTGCAGTGTGAGGCACTTGGTGTGCGAGGGAGCTGCCCAGGGCGGGCAGCCTCCATATCCAAGGCTTTGGAAGGAGGCAGTCTGTGGCCTTCTTTGATCAGCCTCCAAGTGAGTCTGCAAATCGGTGACCCTTGAGCTTTAACTTGCCAATGCAAACACCTGAAACTTAATTCTAACTTTTGTAAACCTGGCACAGGGGCTTTCTCAGGATTTACGCTGTGCTTCAGGTTTCTGTTATTTAAGTGACCACTCTGAAAAAAACGCTGTTTGTAAGTACAGAGCAAACACCTGCTCTGCATCTGCTCCTCCTGTTCACCTGAGGGGTGATTGTAGGGGGGATCGGGCCAGGTTTTTTTCTGTGGTGGCTGGTGACAGGACAAGGGGTAACGGATCTAAGCTGAAACACAGGCAGTTCCATCTCCATATGAGGAAGAACTTCTTTCCTGTGAGGGTGACAGAGCCCTGGCACAGGCTG
>JAWLRI010000155.1:241799-474062 GCA_034781795.1 Crypturellus tataupa
GGTGCCAGAGCCCTGGCACAGGCTGCCCAGAGAGGCTGTGGAGTCTCCTTCTCTGGAGATCTTCCAAAGCCGCCTGGGTGCCACCCTGTGCCACCATGTGCTCTGGGTGTCCCTGCTGGAGCAGGGGGGTTGGACTAGATGATCTGTAGGAGTCCCTTCCAACCTCAACCGTTCTGTGATTCTGTGATCTGACTTCTTGTAACTCCTTCGATGCTGCTGCCGTTACCCATCTTTTTGGGACGCACGCCGCCGGTTCCCGCTGTGGTGCTCGCTCGTCCTCGCAGGAGGCGGCAGGACGGGGAGAGCCCTTCTGTGACGGGCAGGGCTGTGTTGGCTTCCCCCCCGAGCTCCCTGGCCTCTCTTCCCTCTGCTGAAGCGTGAGAGAGGCCGACGGGCAGCGCTGCAGCCTCGCGAGGGCTGTTCTAGCTGCGGTGTATGAAACAGGGATTCAGGATTTCAGCCTTTTGCCACTCATTCTGCGCTGAGAATGGCTTCAATATTAGAAAGAAAAAATAACATATTCAGGGGATTCACTGCTATTATTTTCTTTGCAAAATATTATTGAAAGTATCAAAGATTCAAACAATTACCTTTCATATGCTAAGCATATTTTTGAGACTTCAGAAGTGATCTTGTCAGGATTCATTGCTTTATAATCCGTAACCTAGTTGAAAATCTAGTAGTGTTTGCAAGTGCTGCAAGCATGTATTTCCTCACAGTTGGTGTGGTTAGGAAAATGTGATGCAAACAGCTGTTGGTTTTTGTTTGTTTTGCTTTGTTTTTCCTAAGTCAGTTCTCTTAAGACTTCAGTTTCTGCTTGGTTCTGTCTGACTGGCCTTAGCTGTGGATTTCTGATGGCTCTAAAACTGAACTGTGTAAAGATGCTGGTGTTTTCTGGATAGACTTTGGAGTGTGCCAGGTTTGACACTGGAGATGCTCTTTATTTAACCGCTCCAGTTATTTTGGGCAGGTCATAAATCCAGAGAATATAATGCAGCACAGAAGCGGAGTGAATTAGTTCTGAACTTCCAAAAAACCCACTATTTGGTAAAGCACAGATACTTCAGGGTGATAAGTGGTCTCAGTAATAAATGATAAAGCAAATGTTTCTTTTAATGACGTATTATGCAGCAGTGCCTTTACATAACTGGAAGTATATAGCCTGAGTCCTACAGAGTGGAAGGGAGTGGGAGAAGCGGTGTGCTGTTATTGCTGTGTTACCATAGGAAAACAGACATGAGAATGTTGTTCTCCAAAATCTGTCACTAGAAATCTTATGTTTCCAATAATTTCTGAATATTAAAGCTCATTGAACAGTGTTGGGGCTGGGGAGGGAATTAAATGCGTGCACATCCCCCCTGCTTCTATCTCATGGAAGTAGAACAGCCATGAGAAGGCCAAATTTCTGGAAGGGGAGGGATGTTCATTATGAAGAGCCTCTAGTAGCTGAAGAGCACAAACATCTGGTAGCCTGCTTACACAAGGTTAATTAAACCAGTGTATTCATGCTCATCTAAAACTGTCAGGATGAATTCAGGACTAACTTTCTAATCTTTCTAGTGTGTCTTCTTGTCTGCATGGGAATCTCTGAAGAGGGTAGGACAGGTTAACTGAGCTAAGATGCATAAAGTAAAGCTTGCTAAACTTGCATGTGGACACCCTGATCCACTCCTGGGTTTGGGGTGTGTAAGTCTTTAGTCATGCAGCTCTGACTTCTAGCGGTCAAACAACTTCTTCAAGATAAAATATAGTCTAACTGAAAAAAACAGGAGCCCGCCTGAACAGAAAACCATGGATTTTACATATTGATTGCCTGTTAATCCCACCAAAACTCTTAGCCCAGATGTTCCAGGGCTGAGAGTCGCTGACTGCCCTGGTTCTTCAAGGATGACCGTTTCTCCATCCCCGAAGTTCTTTGTTCAGGGTCCTCCTGGTTCTTCCCACTGTGGGTGAGCGGGGAGCGGAGAGGGCCGTGGGCGCCCAAGGCTCCTCTGGCTTCCCTCGAGCACCGACCACTGCGCCCTGCGACGCTACCGTTCGCTCTCCCGAATTGTGCGCTGTCATGCTGGCTGAGGTAGATAACTCTCTGCAATGGTAGGACAAGTCATACTAGTTCTCTTTTGCAGAAAATTGTAACCATTACAGGAATGAGTCACGGGTGCTGTAGATTCTGGTGTTTAATGGCTTCTTAAAGATCCCAGCCTCTTGCAGTTGAGAGGAAAAGCCTGCTTCAGGATCACATGAGGGTCAGTGGTACCTGAACAGAATGATTAGTTCTTTTTTTCATATATATATGTGTGTATATATATGTGTGCATACATCATACATATATATATAAAACAGATGGGAAGATAAATAGATTAATGCAGGAAAGGCTTATGAATCACCGAGTTGATGAGAATGACAAACTTGGTGTCTGTTCCATGGAACAAAAGAATTAACAAAGTAGTAAATATTTTAAAGAAATCTCGTGTAAGATTTAGCATTTAGCATTAAAGGTAGGTTTTTGATGATTGCATTTTGATGATGCTACTTTATGTAGTTGCATTATGAGGAGAGGGGTTTCTGAATATAAACTTTGTCCAGTGCTTTGCCACAGGAGAGATTTAATGGAAGAAAATGCATTTAATTTTGTTCTAAGAGCATGACTCATCTTTTGCAAAAAATTGCTATGTGATATTAAATCAAGCATACAGAAGTATTTGGTTGTTTATAAAGTCTAAGAGGCAGATGACTCCGAACTGTGGGGAATAGTAAAGATTAAAAAAGTGTGACATGAGTTTTTCCTAATATAAGTACTCTGGTATCTGTTAGAAAGCTGGAATATAGGATCAGACTTCACCAAGATCTACAGCAGCTACTGGAACCAGTATGAGGGACTGCTTTTTAATGTCACAGCATTAGTGGGTATCAAAATATTGCTTGTTTCCCCATAGCTAAATGTGCTAATTTGCATTAGCTGAGGCTTGTCACGGATTACCAAATTCTGCATTACAAAACTTACTTTGTTTGCTTTAGTATATGTACTTGGTCTAACTGGATATGTTTCCAATCTTGAACCCTAGATTAAAATCCTTAATTTACTTAGTAAAATTCTGATTTGGGATTAGGATTTCACAGATTTTATTTTCTCCAGTTGGAAAACTTTTCCAGATTTCTGTCTAAATTGTGTATTTATTCATGACGAGGTAGCAGCCCATTTATATTAGGTGTTACATGAACACGTGTCATTTTGCAGCTCAATAAAAAAATAGTCGGTGGGGTTTTGGAGTCTTTTCTTTTTTAATTTGTTACTGAGTGGTGCTGGTAACGCTTATGCCCAGGTTCATGGGAAAGAGACTGTGCTGAGAGGAGCCTGTAAACTTCCAGCAAGGGGAAAAATGGCAAAATACTTGCAGCTGCCGTTTCCTGTGCTCCTCCTTCCCTTCCTCCTTGACTAAAACGGAGTGTGCGATGCGCTCCCCTTAACAAGTATGTGCCTGGGGCAGGAGTGTATGCCTGGAGCCTACGTATGGTTATTGGCCGCTGTGGCTAGAGAGCAGAGTCCTAATGAACCCTGAGCCTCCCAAAGTGCGACCGGATCGGCCGTCTCCCTGGCTGGCCATAATCACATTTGACAGGGGCATCCTTCCTAAGGTAATAATCACTGCAGTGCTCGCCTCTTCCTTGGCTTCTGGTAGAAGCACCGGGCTTTCTGACGTTTCATTTCCTGAAGTTACTGTTTTATGCTCTAATCTTCTGAAATTATTCCCTAATCTCAATTAGAACTCACTGCATTCATAAAGAGGATTTTTTTAATTGTCCAACTGAACCAGTGTTTCAGACTTTTTTTAAACACAGGTAAAATGTTCAAAAGCTGTATCTGGAATTTCAAAAACAGGATTTTGAATATAGCATGAAATTTTCCAGTGGTACTTTGTTTGGATGCCTCAGAATTTGTACCAAAATCAAAAATTATGCAGGGAAGGTAGTAGTTGTCAATACAAATGATTCCAGCTTTTAAACTAGGTACAGTTTACTTTTTTTATATATATATGTATTGCTGTTATTGTTCCAATTCAGAGTGCACCACTAGAATATATGTGGCTATTAGAGCTTCCAGTATGAATTCTGCAAAGCTAAAGCTAGTTAAGGTAAAGATTTTTTTTTTTTTCTGTTTTCGCGCGTGTGTGTGTGTGTGTTGAATGTTGATGGTATTGGTAATGATCTGTACAAATGAGGACACAGATGAGAGTTTTTAAAACATGAGATTAGAGTAATCACAAAGTAAACATGTAATACATGGAAATAATCAAATGGCTTTTCCGGCTGATGGATTTTTTTGTTGATTACATTAACCTTTCTTCCAAATGCATGTGAGATACCCTGGTGTCTGACTCAGTAATATTCTTTTATGGCCTGACATGATCAATTACTTGTTAACTTTCTTACTTAACAGCCAGTAATTTGTGCTGTTAATCTTTTAAAGAGTGTCTTTGGTGCTTTCTCTTTCTCTTTCTCTTTTTTTTTCCTTCCCAGTAGCAGTTTGTGTTATTTTTTGTAGAAGTATCTGTGTAGAAGATAGTTTGAACATTTTTGCTGGTTTCACGTTTATCATTTGTAGCATTGATAGCAGGAAATGGGTATTCTGGGTTGCGCTGTGCATCTTTTTTGTTGTTGTTTATTTTTCCTCAGTTTTCTCTCATGTGATATAGCCTCAATATTGAAAATCTACCGAGAGGAGAATAAATTAAGACTCTTTAACACCACTCACCTCTTCACATAGAGGACAAAGGGAAAAAAATCCATCTGCGTGTTTAGAAATGAATAAAGCATCTTTAGCACACGGAGTCCCTATTTGCTCGTGTTTTCTTTCGAATCCTCACAAATGCCTGACTCAGAGTTCAGTGGTGGGGAGAAGACTTCTTGCGTGTGTTACAAAGGATAATTTATACTTACGTTGCTGGAAAGTAGCTGTTCAGTAGCTAATTAAGAACAACTTTTTCCCCTGCCACAAAGATTTGGATGGTTTCTTTAATAGAATTCACTTAGGTGAAGTTTTATGCATTTTTTTTTCTTCTAAAATTGATTACAATTTTGCTGTATTGGATTTTGAGGCAGTTAGAACTCTAAAGGCTGCATTGCACAGGGTCCTATCTAAGATTATAAACACAGGAGCTGCTGGTAGTGTTCCACATTATATGTGATTAATTGCTACTTTTTGGCAATATGGTTGAGTTACCGCTGCAATGAGACAGGTAGCTTATGTGTAAACTTTAGTCCGAACTTTGCATTAGATTCTTTCATTTAAAGATTTTTGATCAAAGTTCTTGATTTTTTTTCATTTAAAAAAGCATTTTTATTTTTAAAAAGTACTGATCTCGCTTATGGACTTTTAAATGCTCTTGATATTTCTATGACTAAGCTTTGGTCCAGTTTATCAGCAGCTAAAAGATAAAAGAATCTTTATTATTTGATACCTGCTTAATGGTGACATCCAAGTCATTAATTTAATCTCAGTCTGTTTTCTCTTGCGCAGATGTTCACATTACAAAATCATTATCATCTACTAGTAATCAGTACTGCTATTGGAAATGCCAATACAGTAATTGGGATTTAAATGGGTGCCTGAAGTCTCATCTTATTCCAGAGATAGTCTTTCCAAATGAACAATAACGGGGACTGAATGAGGAAGCAGAGTTTTGGTGCGACTGGTAGGTTGCTCTGAAAATAGAAAACTCTCTGGCCTGACCGTTCACTCAGCTCCAAAGCTTCCTTCACTGGATGGATGTTTTTAATGAATAGCATGGAGAGTTGAATCCTTATGACTCGATTATTTCTCAGGTGAATTGAGAGTCTGCTTCCACACTGCATGTGAACTTACAAAACCATTTGTAGTGGGAGTCTGAAGTAACGTAATTGGGCAAAACTTTATAATGATCAGATGAAATTTGAGCAAACTTTTCAGAAGGATTTGCATTTGATTATGAAAAGATTAAAGAATTGTTTTCCTTTGGCTGAAAATTTAGGTGGAAATACATAGCAACTATGATAAGTATTACTCTATTTAAGTATGCATATATTCTTTTTGTTAATTTTCAAGTGTAATTTGAAAAAGTGTATGAAAATGGAAGATTTACTGATTTCTTTAAAAATTATGACAACTTTGAGTTCTGCTTCCTTTGTATAAAGGAAAATTCTCTTGGGTTACTTACAGAGTCGTGAAATCTGAACCTGGCTCCACAGGTAAAGTTCTGGTCAAACTGAAGTTGCTGGCACGATTTCATAGAAATACAGGATGTTTGAAATCATGTGCAGGGTTTAAAAAACAAAACCCTAAATCATATCTGAGAAACATCTTTATGCTCCTCATATATTTCATATTCTTTTCTAGATAAAATGTGTGTTTATTTTTCATCAACTGCTAAATATGCATACTCTTCCTATTTGATAGTCTTGCTGTGTGCTTTTACATTTCCTTTGGCAAGATGTAATTCATCTTTGCTAAAGGGTTAATCCTACATACATGAATGGGGGTAATGTGAACATCTCAAGTAACTTTATTTTGAAATCAAATACTAAAAAGGCTTTCATTTTCTAACGTGACTTGAGAGTGCATGTTTTTGTTTTTAATTTGCATTATATGATGATTCATGTAAAAACTTCTAAATCTGAAGCAGAGATGCTGTATCTACTGTTTTCTTCCAGTGAAGGAAGAGCTGTTGGCTCTCATATGGGAAATGTAGTCCAGCCCTAACAAAAATAGTTAACAGTTTGTTTCTAAGCTGCCGCCTTGAAGACTTCCAGGGACAAGCTGGGTGCTGCTCCCTTAGTTTGTCACAGAATCACAGACTGGTTGAGGTTGGAAGGGACCTCTAGAGATCATCATCCAACCGCCCCTGCTCGAGCAGGGACACCTAGAGCACGTTGTTGGAGTGAGATAGGGATGACATCCTGCCTCTTGGGCGCCTGGACTAAACACTGCAAGTGAAATGTGTGTTGAGGCTGGAATCATGTATCTTGTTGCTTTTATGATACAAAGAACTATGGAAGATGTGATGCCCAGGTGATTGACAAGCATAGGTGTGACGTGCTTGGGAAAGGGAGCAGGAATGGCTTTCCTAAAAGTGCTCAACAGATATCTAGGCCAAACGTGGGTTTTTTTTTTGACCAGCCAAACTTCATTTTCTCTGACATGTGGAGACAGGAGCCTCTCTCAACAGAGAGGAGAATGGAGCAACTGTATCAGCAAATGAGGTTAGAAAAGAAGCTTCATTACAATTATTTAAACTGTTCACGGCTGCCTGGGGAAGTAGTCCTGTGTGGGGATTATCCTATAATTTCTTGATAAAAGGCATTTTCCTTGATAGTATTTTTCACAATTGCCCATTATAAAACGTTTTGGCTTGCATCTTTCTTTCCTTTCTCACTTTACCTCCATCTCTGCTATTCATTTCCTTCATAAATTATCTAAACAGCTTTCAACAAACCCTAAGAGATCGTACACCTTGAAGCTGAATTCTATTTCTTAACTATCATTCTTCTTCTAGAGAGCTGTCAAGTAGTTCTATATTTGGAGAGATGATTGTTTCACCTCAGCAAATATTCTTAGTTAAGCATTTTTCCTCCGGGCAATTTCATATGGTCTCCACTGGATCTTTAGCAACTTGGCTGCTAATATATATAATATATACATTTCAAAGTTGTTTTAAGTTGTTATTGGTAGTTTTGCCATATGTTGGAGATGCCCAGAGGCTTCATCTTCTGGAAGAGACATATTTTTATTCTTTTTAGTATGAAGGAATTTGGAGTAAATTTGCTCCATTAACTGTCTTTGAGTTAACGTTGTGAGCTTAAATGCTAAACTTAAAATTGTTAGTAGAACATTCAGTTCATAAAGGAAGAGGTGTATATTTAGGTAGTAGCATTATTTAAATCCGGTTAGAAACTGTTGTATTTGGGCTATTATATCCTTGGTTATGACTTTCTAGGTTGATAAAATGATTTGCTTGAGGATTTTTTCTTTGTTAATCCTCATTTACATTTGCCAAAAATTGCCTTGTTTAAAAAATAACTTTGTTATGATTTCTAGGAGTGTGATTCACCAGTTGGTTATAGCAAGAAAAAAAAAAAAAAAAAGTAGAATTACTTCTCCAATTAAATTTGTTTTGGCTTTCTATTAAGATCAGAGAGGGTGTTTCTGCTTCCTCCTGACTCCTGTTTCTTCAAGGTCTGCAACGTATTTAAAGAGTATTACTGCTCTAGTCCATGTCATCCTAGCACTTGCTTTCCATTTAAGACACCTGGAAGATTGGTTCCTGCTATGCAACTGGAGCACATGTTGTAATTGCTACTGTATCATTAATATTAGTTATATTTGCAGTAATTTTGTCAGTGTGTTGACATCATGCGATCATGACCATGTGTATGTCTGCCCTTGCACTAAAAGCAGGTTGAATCAGCCAAACAGATTTTGTTATTATTATTATTGTCCTGTAATAGTGAAAAATGCAGTATTTTGATAATGTTTAATATCTGCTGTCGTCTTGGGGGTGGCTTTTGAAACTGCTTTAAGAAAAAGGCTGCAGCTGTTTGCAAGCATCTGATATTGGTGAGGGAGCAATGTGCTGCCCTTTCATCACATTAATTTTTCTAATTCTTTTGCATCACTTTATAATACATATGCTGGTGGTGTTGTCAAGGTGTGTGTGTGTGTTTGTTTCTTATGGGAAATGCTTTTGGGGAAGCCTCCTCTGAGTTTTGGATTTCAGATCTGTGCCTTGTAGGATATCCAACTGATACGAATAGGGGCTTAAATTCAGAGATTTCAAGTCTTATGTGTTATAGTTTACAACTCCAAAGAAATGTATCAGATTTCATTTTAAATAGCTGGTGGACCTGCTCCACATGTTTGGATGGGGAGGCATTCATATAAGAATAATGTCTCAGTAGCTAACATACTATCCTAAAGTTTTATGGTTACATTTTGGGATGTTTTTGTGTTACCAATGATTTTTTTAACTCTTAAATATTAGTAGAATTATTTCTTTTAGATATTTTCCGTGGAAACTGTTCCAAAAGCGCAGTGTGAATCTGTGAGAGAGCTCTACACATGCAAAAGTATAAAATAAAGGTGCATAATTTAACTACTGCTTTTTATTAAATATTTGCCATTATATGATTGTTTTCAGCTGTCTGTCACTTTGCATGTCTTTAATTTTTGGACAGACATTTCCATGCTGGATATTTTCCTTCCAGGAAATTTTATTTTAGTCAAACAGGTTCCACAATTTCCAATAATGTGATTCGTTAAAAAAAAAAAAAAATCTTAGTAGGAGAAAAAAAAAAATCTGTCCTTTTTTTTTTTTTTCTTGAGAAGCTCGTGGTCCTCCATTACTTAGAAATTTGGCAGAAATTTGGTATTTGCTTCCTAATTTGCTTCTACTGCTACAAATACCTAGCAGTGAAATACTTCACCTCACCTCACCTAGAGTACTCAGATTGAACTGATGTAATGAAGAACTCCATTAAAAGCCCCTAAGGAAACGTGCGATTCTCCTGTCAGAGCAGAGCCTGAATAGAGTTGTTAAATAGGATTGAGGCCATATGTTGAGGACAAGGAGAAAAAACACTATCAGACATGCATATTTAATTTCTGAAGGCGCTTTCATCCCAGATCATGAATAAAAACATAAACTCCATAAACAGCCATGCTGGGGGTTACTTGGTAGAAAAATATTCTGGGCAAATGAAAACAGGTCTGAGCTTCTGGGCTGCCTGGGAATAGCAGGAGTCTGGGCTGCCTTGAATTCTGCTGAAGAACCTCTCAGTTTAATTCGCTTAATGCATGCTCACAAGTAGACTGAGGATGACACAGTCATTTTTAGAAATTTGATTCTGAAAACATAATGGTATTCTTTATTATGGTAATTATTAAAAATAATTTATTTTATTAATAAGTAACAAAATAGTGTTACATACAAAAATAATTCTCTTTGAATAAATTGTATGAATAACAATAAGTTTAAATAATATTTTCCACCATGTTACTTGCCATTGGTCCTTAAGGTCTAGCAAAACGGCACGTGCTTCCAGTCATTTTTTTCTTAGGATGATACTGGATTAGCCCAAAGAGACTTCTGTTGCATGGCCTTCCCCAGCAGCAAAAACTTTGCAGTTGGGAACAGTCAAAGCCTAAATCCTAGCAGGAATCCTGCGGAAGGTGTGAGAACCTGATGTTCCCTCCTTGGAGTGCAAAGCAACGTGTCCAACTGTGGACGTTCATTTTGCCGTGGTGGTGTTAGGAGCATTTGCTAGTTCAGAGATTTTACTCAGGACAAGGGAAAATATCTCACCAAAAGGGACCTTCCTGTGTTCGCGGATGCCTCTGGTATCAATGAGGCCTCTGCTGGCGGTGTCTGTTTCTACATGTCTGAATATCGTCAGACACCTCAAGTAACTGACGCCAGGTCATGTTCAGCCTCATGCGTAGGGTAAAAATTGACATACACTGTGAAGTGCTTAAGTAGCCAAAGTGGGATATGAAGCTCTGGAGTCCGCTTAAAAGCACCCTCGCAGGATGAGTTGCCCCTTTGTTGGCCCGCTGAAAATTTCTGTTTAATTCCTGGTAGTGCTCTTCAGGCTTCAGAAGCCTTGTGAAAATGAAAGGTTTATATGAATGAAGGAAACAGGAGCATGGCCAAACCTATGATGCCTGGTGGTTTTAGAACAGGACCAAGGTAGGGATAATTAATAGTGAATGGCATGCTAGGTATAGCTTCGTTAACAAAAAAAGTGAAGAAAAGCTAGATCAAGGGTAGTTCTCAGCGTCTCAAAGAGACATCAAGCCTTGAACTGAGGTGAAACATTTCAGTGCTGTTATTGATGAAGAGCTCTCAAAGTGCATAGAAAATGAAATAATAGAAGTCCCATGAAAGAAGGTTCCCAGGAAAAGCCCAAGTCTTCATCATTGATCAAGAAATTCTAGTCCTTATATTATGAAATTTTTGGTGGGGAGGAAAGACAAACATGACTGCACTGAGCTGACAAAGGCAGCACAGTAATAATAAGAACTTTTATAAAGCAAAGTGGCTTTTATTAATGTACTGCAAAGCACCCAGGAGATTTTCTGTCCTCAGATGAAGTGGAGAGTGGGTGAAGTTCCTGTATGGTGACTGGTTTCATGGCAATAACTTTAGTAATGTGAAAGGAGGGCGCTTGGCCGACGTTTTCAGCGAGCCAAAGGGGAGAAATGGACCCAGCCATTACATTTTCCAGGCATGGGGGACAGACAGGGTGACTCCTTTCCTTCTTGTGCTGCCTGCCCAAAACAAAATAGAAGCAAATGGTGTTGGACGTGTGTGCGGGACACCCAGCACCCTCCTCATCTGGCCACCCAGCCCTAATCCCTAGGTGCATATTTTCTTAAAGGAGAGGAACAACATCTCTATTGAGGTGGTGATTTCTTTTTAGTCCAGTAAGAGGAATAGCAGAGGAAGCAATCCGAGGGTGTATTAGTCTGAATGCTATATGTTTGCTTCCTGATGTTCGTATATGTCCCCCATCTCGACAAAAGCAATACTGTATTGTACTATGATTAAGTGATTTTTTTAAGTGTAAACTAATTTTCTCTCTAATCACTAAAGTTTCTGTGTTACTGCCATAGTACAGCTTGTACTCCAGGCACCAAGTGTGTCCGGGGCTTCATATGAAGATGTGCAAGTGTGCGCACACACACAAACACAGGCGATTTTGAGAGACACTCTCTCAAAATTGTGGAGTTCCTGCCTACTGTGAAGGGGAGGGTGGACTCTGTTCTATACAGAGAGACTGCAAGAGAGTTCCTTTGTGGCTGGAGAGAAGGAAAGTAGTTTCCTTGATTAAGCATCTAAAAATCTCTTTTTTTTTTCCTTGCTAATTTCATCACTAATCAAACTGTTCATAGCTTTCAACAGAACAGTTTTTCATGGTATTTAAACATTATTGGTGTTATGTGCAGTTTCAATTTAGCATATTTAATTATTTTTGACAGAGGGATTACATTTTTTTTCTTCTTCCCTCCATCCCTGTTCTCCCTGTCTCTGCCTTGCTGGGAGGAGGCATACTCCAGCTGTGCACACTGCTAACTTCCCTATAAAATGCTACTGCATTGCCCAACTGCTTTGGCATCTTTGCATTAAAGTTTGGCATTGGAGGTTCTGATTTGTTGTAAGAGCAGTTTTGTGGTTTATATTATGCACATGAGTAGTGGAAGGCAAAGCACATGTGTGCAAAAAAGGCATTTAGTTGAAAACTGCAGTTGAACTGCATTTGTTTGGTCAATGCTGCTTTTAAGATTATGCTGTTTTAAAAATTACCCAGAAGATAGTGTTACTAAAGGAAAATAGCCCTGCAAGCTGGTGTTTTTGACATTTGCTTATGGCCACAGGGTAAATATGAATTGACTATTTGTTACAAATCCACAAATTTCTGTTTGTAAATGCATATTGAATGGATTTTTTTTTCTTGTCTGTTCTGTGTGTTTTTAATAAAAAGGCCTAGGGGTTTTAATATATTAAGTAAGTTTAGAACTTTAGTCTCGCCACTAAAGCAAATCTCAGCTGTACAGTGAGTTCTGTCTTGATGTGTTTTGATGTATAACATGATTTAACAGGAACTGAACCTTTGACATTTTGCTGGTAATCGAGTTTTAAAATTGTGAAACTATACATACTTGAAAATGACCCATACAAATTCCATAATGTGTAGTGAATTAACACTCTAGGCTTTTTTTGTCATCATGTTGGGAACAGATTTTATATGGTACTTCAGTTTGGGCTTCTTGCATGTTATTTGAAAGTGAAGAAAAACACCAACAAACCCAAAAATATGAGTGTTAAACCAGGAGAGGTGAGAAAAGCCAAAAAAAAAAAAAAAAAGTTTAGGTAAAATGAGAGGATTTGCCTGGCTTGCTTATGCCCACTGCACAGCAACTTATTCCTTTAAAACACTGGACTTGAAACAGAATAAATATTTCTTCCATTTCTCATAAGAAGACAGACCTGTAACTGTACGTGGTTTGTCTGAATATTATCCCCACAGCAGTAGTGTGACATGATGCTATTTACCTTCTGCCTGGAAGATGGGGTAGAAGACAGGGATGGCTGGGGCATGAGGCAGATATTCCTTTGAGCTGTAGAGGGAAAAATCCAGTTGTTCTGCATGTTACTGCTGGGGGTGCCTGTGTAAAGATTGCAGTTTGCTTGTGGATTTGAGGATTGCTGCCCTGCCTCAGTAAGGTTATCGAGCACGTGGATGTTACCATAGGTCACGGATATAAAGAAACGCGGCATCTTTTTACAGAAAGTGATGGGCACTTGGAGAATCAGCACGCAACCCCTAGGTGTTTGATAAATAAGAAGTCAAAGTGTAGATTTTTAATTCGTTGTTAATTAACTTGGAACAGCAGTCCCTCTCCCCTCTTCCCATTTTGGCAAAATGTGCCAAAAGTGTTTGGCACATCTTCAAGTGTTTTTAAAATCAAGTTTTCCATTTCTTTCATAGAAATACTGTAGTTAACCCAGTTTCTGCTCTTGACGTATGAGTGACTGGGAAACATATGATGAACTGTGTTATGTAAGCTGCCCAAATTGTTGATCCAAAATTCTAGATACTTAACTCTTCTGGGATCTTTTTTTTTAAATTATTATTTATTTTATTTCTGGCCTGCTTTCTCTCTCCAATATTTGAAGTGATGTTATGATGCTCTTTCCTGCCAGTGCTGTGTGCTGGTGCAGAGAGAACTTGGCACATCCATCTCCCCATTTCTTGAGTATGGGAAGGGATTTTAACTATCCTGCACAGGTTCCTGCTTGTGGGATATTTCCTGCTTTTCTCTCTGTTGCCTCTAAATAGGTTTGTATCTTGCACTGGGATATAGTGGGGTAAGATGCATCAGCATCACTGGTTCCATCTGCCTCTTCCAGAGAAAAACTGCATTTTACCTGGGTGAGCTTTGCTGTGTCTTGAATATTCATAGAGGAAGATGACAGTGTCTCCCCCTCCCTTGCATTTTCCTTCACTGATTTACTGTTTTTCCACTGCTTTATCAGTAAATCCAACACTTCCTTAGCTCTACGGTCACAATGCAGAAGGCAGATGTCTCTAGTAGAAAACATGCTGTAATTCTGGAAGCTTATTTAATAAAGGCAAAAAGTCAGCCTTTCATTGCATTTTTTCCCTTGTTTAAAAAGACCAGAAAAAGACCAAAGTACTGTTTATTTTTGTTACAAGGCTGGTGATGGTTTATCAGGTGGATAATACAAAGCTATAACTCCATGGCTAAGCAAAGAATATGGTGATGTTTTTCTGCACGGATCATCATTTTCTTTTAAGATTGCGCCGCTCCTGTTAGTGAATCTTCAATTACACTTCCTAATTATCCATAAATTTCATCTGTATGGCTCCTTCCTGTGGGAGTCTGTGTCTTTGTTGGTGGAGGGTGGGCGGGGAGCGACATGACTTTCTCAATTTGCTAGGTAGGCTTCAGAGAGAAGTGTGGTCTGTGGAGCCTAATGAGTGTTTGAAAAGAAGCTGGTACTTAAAAGGGCGAGCACAAACCCAAAACAAAGCGAGAGATGGCAGATTTCTGCAAACAGGTGGCTTGTTTGAAGGAACAGGTGAATGGGGTGCCTACCTGTGAGAAACAAAGCACTCTAATTTCTCATGATAAAAATATCAACTTTTGAGCGTTTTTGTCAAAATCCTTGGAGTATAATTTGCTGTAATTAACTGAAAAGGTGCTGTCCATGCTGCACTGCTAGTGTGCTTTCTAGTTGTGTGAAGCTACAGCTCTTCAGTTGCATCGAGCCATGGCATCTGAGCATAGCAGAAGAGTTTTAAAATAGGACATGAATGAAGTATATTTGATATTAAAGATTATTAAAACAGAGACAAGGCATTAAATTTTTTGGAAAAAAAGAAAAAATGTTATTCTTGGCAAAGTGTTTTCTTTTGCTGGTGCGGATGAGAACACGCGTGGTTGCTGCCCTGGGGGAGTCACAGCCCCGCTCGCCTTCTTCGTGTCCGTGACAAAGCAGGACTCGGGCCCTGCTGGAGCTGCACAGATTTACCTGATGGCAGCAGTAGCTGCCATGCCTGTGTGCTGTTTGTTTATGTAAAAAGCTGTCCCTCAAGGACAAGCAAAAATAGTCTCTCTGCTTTTGTATATTAACTAATGAGGGATTTGAAAGAATGAACTGTGCTCTCTGGAAAATGAGATTGAGCCGCTCACCTCAGGAGACTGCCTCCCCACTGTGCTCTCCCACTGAATTTTGTGAGTTATTTTGCAAGTTGTTTTTCAACAGCTTGTGTTTTGGCGAAGGCCAGATTTAAAGGAGGGTACGTATTGTTAGTATTGTCTGGAGGAAAAATACCGCTGGCCTCCTGCTTGGTAAACAGAGTTTTTTTGGGGTGACTTTCCAGCACAAATAGAGTTGTTTGGGATTAGCAGAAAGGTGTGTTCACTCGAATGAAACCAAATTAATCAAAATATTGCTTCAGCTTTTTCACTCCAGTCTCTTTTACTAATCACATCCCTATTACCTTAGCATTTTAGAGACTCCTCAACTACAGAGAGGACCCAGCCCTGCTTTACTCATAGGATAGGAAGCCTAGAGGGATCAAGTAACATTCCCAAGCAACCAAAGGCTTTGGAATACATTTCCCAAGTCCAAGAAAAATAAGAGAAATGCTAAACCATTGTTTTGTTCTCTTCCTCATTTCCAGGTTGAAAGTGGGAGTAAAGCTGCATCATTATCTGTAACCAAGAGGGGTGAGATTGCTAAAGCCTTAAATCAAGATTGTTTGTAAGCTTTACTTGTGCCCCACTGGTTATTGGATGAAAGGCAAATCCATTTATAAGATGTGCTTTCTTCAATGTATTCTACATCTTTAGTCCTGAAGCAGAGTGCGTATCTTTAGCCTGATATGGGAGAAAAAAAAAAAAAGGTTCAAGTGAAACTTTTGCTTGCGTATGACTTCGTTAGTCTAGCAATTATCTGGCATCATTCAGAGGATAAAATTCAAATAGATGCTCTGGAAAGCACCTTGTGCGGCCTGCAGTGGGTATGTCCAGGGACTCCACGTTTCTCAGAACTGGGTTTTGCTTTTGTGGGTACCATTCTGCATGCGTTTCTTTGTAGGCCGTCAAAACTCGTTGGTCGCTAAGACTGTAAATAAACTGGATTAGTTCTTGCAGCAGCATGGGTTGGTTTGCAAGAAAGTAGAACTGGGTTTATGTAGCAACGTGTATATATTACTAGTGGGCCTTTCCCTTCCATTCTTTGCACTCGGCAACAGCTGCTGTTCACAACAGATGGGTTTTCCCGGCACTGACTGATCCAGCCTTCCAGTAAGAGAGGATACACTTACCAGGGCTCCCTCAGTACGTACCATGGTGGTTCCTGCTAATTAAATTGGGTAGCGCTTGCTTTACTCTCTGACAGAGGAGCCTTTCTTTGGTCGTGGTCCAAGTGCCTAGCATGTTATCTCGCTCCTGAAAGGGGATGAGCACTGTCCTTTTCCAGTGGCGTTTGTGGTAAGTCCAAGTACTACCTAGAGAGCAACCTTTTCTTCCACAAGTTCCCACTCCTTGAGTCTCTTCAGCATCACTTTTTGGCATCACGGTCCACACGGTCCACGCTGGTCTGCTGTTCTGGTCTGCACCGTGCCCCTGCGGAGGTGCTGCGTTGCGGAGGTGCTGCGTTGCACCTGCCCAGCCAGACCACAGGCTCAAGTGGCTCACGCTGGCTCTGCCCATTCATCTTCCAGTTTGCACGGTCCCAGGGGTGACTAATTCCCAGCAGTGTTGCTGGGAGGATGTGCTGTTTGAGGCTGTGTGAGATACTCGCGTGAGAGATGCTCTCTCCACGCTTATTTGCCAGCCCAGTCTGCATTATAGATGTGTCTGCTTTCAAAAACACTAATGAAACTTTAGTTGGGTTTAGTTAGGCTGTTTTTCGTGAGCAGAGTTTTATAGGTCCCTGTATGTTCACATGTGTGTGTTGGGGATTTTACCGGTACTGCCCTTGCCCTCCCAGCGCCAGGTGTGACTACCTGACAGGACGGGCTCCCGGTCGGTCCCTCGGGGTGGGAATGACTGACAGAGGCCACGTGGGGCAGGTGCTGCCGGCTCCCTTCTCTTGGGTAAGCCTTGCCAGCAGAGATGACAAACACCCGTTTTCTTATACCTAAAACCCGAGATAAAACCCATTGGGAAGCTTGGTTTGGCTTAGAGCTAGGAAATGTATGATGTGAACTCGGAGCATAGAAATATATATAAGCACCCTGTATTGCTTGTGTCTGCATGGCAAGGCTGTTGAAGCGAGGGCAAGGGCTGGGGTGGGCAGTGCTTGAAGGCTGTGTCTTAGGCACTGTGTCTTAGGCTGTGTCTTTTACCAGTGAGCTCAGTGGCATGGGTGCTTTTACCCATCGCCTGCAAATTCAGTGCTGCTCTGGTGTTGCTTTGGAGGACAGGAAACAGTCTGAAACTGAATTCGGCTCTTACTGGCTCTTCATTTTTTTTGGCAGATAAAACTCAGTCCGTTTAGGGCTGCAGAGCGGCATGATTAATGACATCTCCTGACAAGTTTTGGTAGGTTTAGTTTTGTTAAGGTCAAAAAGTAACAAAATATTCTTCTCATTTGTCCTGCATATCACTGGTTGTGCAATTTCTTCCAGTAATTATCTTATCTGAACCCAGTAGCTTGTCATGGAGATTTCAGTAAACTTTTTTACTGGATTTTTACTGCGACCTGTCAGCATAGCTTTAGGAAAATGCATGGCTCCTTAGTTTGCTCAGGGAGATAAAGAATAGAGGACTCAAATTAATTTTCACTTAGGAGATGAATGTGAGGAAATGTGGCATGCTCCTCTGCGTTATCAGTTATTTATAGGATTTCTTCAAGTGAAATATTCTTTACTATCTGATTACCAGAGACTATTCACTATGGCATGAAGCTGCTCAACAGACTGATTTTATATCATTGCTGCAGTTTGTTGCTTCACTCCAAAAAGAAACAAATAGTAGCAGTAGTAAGAGAAATGTTCTTCCTGAAACGATCCTTCTTTTCCTTTTAAGCAGGGCCTTGTCTGTGGTGTCTTTTGTAGTGTGCTGTCAGCATTGGCACTGGGGAAATAACTTACTTTCTAGAACATTTTCTTGACAGGTTGGGGAGAAAGATGTCTCATTCAGGCAACGTGCCCTCTTCCCAGGACCCATTTCGGGCTGCAGCTAAGGCAGAGAGCCTGCAGCCAGCCTGCCCTCATGCAGGGAAGGCTGCTTAAAAAATAAAAAATCATTTCAAAGAATATTAAGAGGTAAGGAAAAGTAAGTTTAGACACTATTCCTAAACCTGCTGATGAGTGTCTGAAAACACGTGTAGGACTAAACTACGTATGGTGCAATTTAACTTGCAAACTGATTTTATCTGTTACTGAAATCACCATGAAAGTGAAATATGGCAACCATTTAAAAGGCACAGCTGATTTATACAGCTTTCAAGGACAGCAGTTGAAAACGGGAGAAGGATGTGTCAGTTTGAGTATGTTCTCCCGTGCAAGTTGCCTTGATTTGATTTTTTAAGCGAGTTTTTAGTGATTTTTTAAGCTGGACATACGAAACCTAGTATTTCCTAGAAGCTGTTGTTCATTTAGCAGCGGTGCATTGCTGTCTCAGAAGGAAGACTGGTGTGACTGGTGTGTATGAATGTGAAACTTGGCGGTCTCCTTGGGAAACAAAAGCAAACTTTGGAGGATTTTTGAAATCTCTCTCAAACTCTGGGCAACTTCAGACGGGGACTGGAAAGATGAGCCATATGTGTGCACTTTGTGCTGCAATTTAAATAGCTTTTGCACCCTTTTAAACTTCCTTTTGCAAACACAGTTTTATAAAAATAAGGTGTCAACAGCTTTTTCCAGACAGAAGCTTCTTAACTATATATATCCAAGACTCTGCTGCCATGAAGTACTGGAAGCCCAGGCCATGCCTCAGGCAGGTATGCGGGCAGTCTGGTGCTTGTCCGGGCTCCATCCCGATCCCTTTCCCGTTGCGCTGCAGCGCGCGAAGCTCGGGCCGCCCCGGTTTGCACCTTGCAGCTCTGCTGCAGCTGAGGCCGTGGTGCTGCCGGTGACCCCAGTGAACCAAACCGCCTCTCACAAAGCTCTTCTGTAGGCTGATCTGAAGTTCAGACATGCAGTCTTACTCGGCAGGTTGTCCTTTCCTAAATGTTTCTTTAACCGCTTCCCCGTAGGATGCCTTACGCCAAGGGCTACCCCAGGAAATGCTTCCCAGAGCTGCAGCCTTTTTCTGACAGCGCACCCAGAGCGATCCTGCAGCACGTGCGTCTGTAAGGGAGCCAGCGCACGGCTGGAGAAACGGCCTGCATGAAGTGGAAGGAAATGGAAAAGAAAGCAGTACAGCTAAACTGCAACATTTGCATTTTGGCCGATGCTTTTGAGTTGTTCAAGATGTTACAGAGATACCACATTGTAAAAAATAGTATTTCACTTCTCCTTTCAGTTCAAGTTCCTCCAGTTATTTGTGAATCCCTAAGGCTCGGTCCTGGCTAATGTTTTCACCATACTTGGTAAAATTCAGATTTTATTGCAGGAGTTGAGGACACTCACTGGCTGCCACTTTTCTATCTTAGATTCCTTTTTGAATGGGCACTTTGATACTGAATCTTCAAATATTTAGAAAAGGTGGATAGCGGACTGACTAGCTAAATATACCGTGAGAATCTGTAACTTATGTAATGTGTGAAGTAGTCAAAATATTTTCCATGTGCAGTTTGCTTGAGCTTTGTGCGGTGGCATCTTCCTCTCTCCTTTCCTCAGATTTAGGTCTGAGAAGGAGAACAGAAGAATTTGATCTTTCTCTAGGCATTCGATCACATAAGTGCATAGTACCTGAAAACAGCACTGCTATGTAATTTTATATATGTTTTGCTTCTGAGACTTGCAGAGCATGCCAGTAGTGCCAGTACATGAATCAAAGCAGAAGCAAAGGTAGAGCCACAGAGGCAATTGGAAGGGAGGTAACAGGGAGCAAGGAGGAAACACCCAGTCTCTCTGTACTAGATTTTCTTTTTTGCCTGATCAGTAAGATAGGATGGGTTCCCACCAGGGTCTCTTCATGCTGTGAAATGATAGCAGTTCTGCAGAGTAATCTCCGAACTCTGCACTGCTTCCCCCTCCTTCTTGCAGCAGGATGTTCTCAGGATGGGTTCCTTTGAGCAGGTCGGCTTCCCGTTCCTGCTCCGCGCTGGCAGTGTGAGGGTGCAGCCTCCCTGCAGCTGGCAGAGCTCCCTGCCATGCCTGGGGAAGGCCCTGGCCCTTCCTGTGCCTGCAACACGCTGGGAAACGTGCACAAACCTCCCCTGCTCAAACGCCAGTGCAGCCTGGGAGGGAGGAGTTCTGAACGACACAAAACGTGTCCCAGTGGTTGGGCCTTTATAGCTGTTAAAGATGCAGGTTGCCCATAGCTGGTTTGCTCTAGTGCAGGGCAGTCGGCTTTGTCCTCTGTGTCTTCGTCTACTGGAAATCTGGGGCTTGCAGCCGTGCAAACGTGACGAAGCAACCAAGTCACTTTGGAAAGTACTCGTGGAATCGCTGTCCCAATGTGAGCGAGAAGCAACTTTTAAGTATTGAAACTATTTCAAATTGTGAAAAGCACAGCAATATCTAAGCGGTGTATGGGCTTATCCTGCACGTCTGCTCTTTCCTTGATCACGTCCTGCCATCCACCTCCCAAGCTGAGGACTGAGTCTCCTGAGCAAAGTTCACTGTGTGCCAGGGGAGAGAGCGCTTCTGCAGTGACAGAAAATGCTCGCGGAGGGCAATCATGAGATATCAGTATCTTTTTTCATTTGATGCCTTAAGAGCAGGCTTAATGCTGACGCTTCAGTGCACTAGCTTTTAAATATGAAGGTTTGAATGAAGTCTGTGTTTTGGTGCTTTGTAATGCTGTTACACTTACGTACTTTCTATCCGAAGAAGCAGACATGCCTGCGTGGTAGAGTTACTTGAGCACTGCGGGGTTCCTAACTAGTTTAGCAGAAATGCTGAAGATGTGGAAAATATATCAGTGGTATATTATATCTAACAGGAGATGTAACTGTTTAGCAACCACAGGAGAATTTCCCTGGATGCTAAAGTACTGAGAGACATTTCTTGAGCATCTCTTGAGATAAGGTGAGAAGTTAAAATGTTGAAAATAGAAGGCATCGAAATTGGGGACTTGTAAATCAAAAGTAAAAAGTAATAAGGCTGAAAATATGAAGGCAAATAGGACATTAGAAGGCTGAAAATGTGAATGTAAATAGGGAGCTAACCTTACAAATAAAAAGAAAATTCTAGATAAAAATACTACTGGAGAAAAAGTTTGGGAAGTGCATGCAGCATCCCTCTGTAATCATCTTACAGTGGTTGGCAAAATATTAGGGGCCAGGAAAAATTTATCTTACTCTGTGTGCTTGTATGTGTGTTTGTATATTATACTTAATCAGCAGTCTGTTCTTTAGGATAATGTGATCTCATACAAAATAGTTATTTGTTATATAAAGCACTCTGAAAGCTTTTTGAAGGACTGAAGTCTTGGACTAGTAGCATGTTAATCACTATTCCGACATTTCCTGTTCTTTCTAGTAGAAGATATCACGTGTAAAGCTTTGTCTTCCAGACATGAAATGGGCAGAGAGGAACCTCATAAAATTCAACACAGGGAAGTAGGAAATCCAGGGAAAGGATAAGCCCATGCCCTAGTACAGACTAGGGGCCACCTGGCTGGTCAGCAGCTCCGCAGAGAAGGGCCTGGGGGTCCTTGTGGAGGGGGTGACCATGACTCATCCATGACATGATCAACACGTCCTTGTGGCCAAGAAGGCCAGTGGTGCCCTGGGCTGCACTAGGCCTGCAGCTCAAGGGAGGTGATCCTACCCCTCAGCCCAGGCAGGCCACCTGGAGAACTGGCCCCCAAAACGTATATCTGCCACTCTCCTTTGCCCCGTAGAACTAAGTGTATCCTAATTTTGGAAAGCTGGACGTGCGGCAACTCTGTGTTCGTAGGGAGCTGCAGATGTCCATGCCCTTACAGAGAAGTAGCAGGATAAGGGGAAGACTTCATTCACCTTTCGCTCGTGGGCTTTTTTAACCTGACAGACTATCTGAAGGCATCTGAGTTATGCTACAATTGAAATTTTGAGCAGATAATCAACAGCACTGATAAACAAAGGTTTTTAACCTCAGAAGACTGATGGTAGAGATGTGTATGTGGTGTCAGCATGCAGTGCTCAGTTTCCTGTCCCGTTAAAAAAAAAAAAAAAAAAAAAAAAGGAAAGAAGCTATATAAAATGCTAATAATCTCACTGTGGTTTCAAATAGACTAGACTTGAGAGCCTTGAGTATTTTTCCTTTTCCCTTTTAACTGCAATTTTGTTATTGTATTGCTGCCCCCATCTCTGCTAAATATGGCTTTTGAAATGTAAATCATATCATGTTCTCAGAGATGCATATGACACCCTCAGCACTGCTCCTCTTTGCACTTCAAAGAGCCGTGTGGTCACACTTTGCATCTCAGCAAAATCGCAATATTTGCCTTCTGAAGATCTCCTTTAATGTGTACAATCAATCCCTGATAATGTGTTTTGGGTTTTTGTTCCCTGGAGTCTGTTAATTTTAATGTTGCTACAGGTCATCAGGAAACATAATCTCTTCTTTTTTAATTTCCCAGTGAGCGCGCCTGAGGGGAGACAAACGCGAGAGAGGAGAGACAACCGAACGGCACTACTGGCTGAGACCTCAGAAAATGGTGCTGGATGAACAGAGAATTAGAACTTAATTGTGAAAGGGAAATACTGTCTTGGTAGGCAATTTTCTTCGTTTCCACATTCATCATGGCCCAAATTCTCTGGCTGGATGGTTGATGGGACTGCCCAACACTTGCTACCTGGGTTTGGCACATAGCCCTCGTATCCACGGCTTGGAAGACTTGGGATCAGGTGGGAATCGGATGATGTCAAATACAGGAATGGAAAGAGAAATGGACTCTGACAAGCTAAGATGGAAGTGACTTGGCAGCTTCAAGCTCGGCAGTTGTCTCCAGTAAGGACAGGTTAAGATTGGAGTCACAAGCTTCCCTGGGAGAGCAGTATGCAGGAAGCTGGTTTTCAGGCCACAAATGCTTTCACAGGTAAGGACTTCTGTTGTTCCAGTTCAGCTGATGACTTTGAAACACTTTCCTTGAGTTTAGAAAATAAATTCCGTAGGCTCTGGCTGTAGTTAGTGCCTTCTAGTATATTAAATTGAAATAGTATTTGGAAATGCTTCATTGAAGGAACAGTTCAACACTTGTAGTGTTAACAGTGAGCAACACAGTTTTTAGATCCATATTTCAAGCCCTGTGAAATGGATGCTGATATGCCTTAGGGAAGGCCTAGCTAAGCTTTGCTCATTAAAGTACTCATTAACAGCTTGACAATGAATGGCCTCCTGGGTCAACTGGGCCCACTTATGATATATAAAATGTAGTCTATTAAGTTGCTCTTACATTTAACATGGGAGTTTGGAGAGGGCACAGAAGGGGCAGTGTTCACCTCAAGGGGCTTCTCACGATCGTGGTCATGTGGAGCTGTAACTCTTCTGCCAGAGCACAGCTCCGGCAGGACTTGCCAGGTGCCAGGTTTTACTTTGTGCTCCCTCCCTCATCACCCCAGTTCAGGTGCTATGACTGCAGCACCTGACAAAACCAAAGGATTTAAATGATAATTGTTTCAGCTGATTCCCATGTATTTCCCTGTAGATGTGTTGAATATAATTTAATAAGAGAGAGGGTGCCACAATGGTGTGTTTCCCTGAAAAAAAGCTCCCTCTAGTGTAAACTCCACTGGAATTCATCAAGCACTTTGAGTGTTTGAACTGGTTTCTAATTTGAGAGGTGGGAGAAATGAAACGGGGCTCAGAAGATCTTGCTGCTTTCTTTCCACATCTGCTCACCAGCTGAGATCCCGTAGGAAATGGAGAGCCAACCCCCTGGGTGTTTCCCTTGCTTTAGTAGGGCTAGCTGGAACGCTAGTAGCATAGGCCAAGTTAGTGATGTCTCATTTCAAATTTTTTGCCTTTAGAAAAAGTTTGTTGGTTTGGGAGTTTTTACAGGAGCAGCATTTTCTGGCTCAGGCTTTTAGGTGTTCTAGGAACACTGTAGGAGAGAACAACAAACCTGTTCCTTTCCCCAAGGAAATGCCCCCACTTCTGTTTCAAAGCTCAGCACCCTCTTACAGCACTTGCAACAGCTCCTGCTCTGCTCCGGTGTTTTTGTGCTTGCCACCATCTGCCAGCCCTCAGCTCATCCCTGGAGCTCTTCACTCCTCTGCTTTTCACAGAGTTTACATATCTGGTCCCTTCTCTGCCTGTCCTATCTTTTTTTGGCTCTCCCCTTTGCAGAGACCCTTATTACTTTTAGCATCTCTTTTTTTTTTTTAATTATTATTTCCTCTCCAACTTGACTCTCTTCTACCATAGCACCTGCTATTCCTTAGCCCTGAGAAGATAGGGATAGTTGTCATCTTGAGCAGTCAACCCTGCTTCAGGGTGTCAGGAAGCTGTTAACGTCCTGAGTGCTTCTGAGTATGGAAGGACCAGCAAGGAATGCTGCATAAAATTCAGGAAGATGAAGATGTTGTGTGAAGGAGGCCCAGGACAACAGTTACATCCTGGTGACAACCCAGCAGATCTGTGCCTATTTTGGTGATCTTGCCTTTTCCTTACTAGATTTATACAGTGCATGCAGAGATAAGCAGTGGGTAGATGAGTATATATCTTAAAGAGATTCTCAGGAGTGTGCTGCACTGCTTGAAGAGGTGCAGTAAAGCTGCAACGGCAGGTGCATGTCGTTACTCCTTGGATCCTTGCTGCGTTGCCTCTCTTGCCGGAACACTGGCTGCGCTGCCCAAGGAAGCAGCGCAGTGGGATCGCAGGTGCTTTGTAGCTGCAAGGGCAGAGCGGGCATGAGCACATGCAGAAGGCAGCACCGTGCATCGTCAATGTGTGCAGAAGGAAGCACCGAAGTCTGAAACTTGAGCAGCATCGACACTTGAGTCTCGCAGCGCCAAGTGACTGCAGTCAGTGCCATTGCCTTCAATTTACAAACGAGCACAGTGCTGGTGAGAGAGGACGATGCTTCTGTGTAGCCACCTTGCAGGCTGTCATCAGCCTCCCTTCTGCCCTGCTAATACCTGTGGCCTCCGAGTCTGATGGTTAAGGCTAAGAGGTGTTTTGGTGCTGTCTCTGTGCCCATTTTGCTGATGCAGTTGCCAAGGTTGCCCTTTTTTGCGGTGGCTCCTCTTCCAAGGGATGGACCGATCCAGTCACTTTAACATGTATTATCAAACAACAGCTGATGGTAACAGCTTTTTCACTGTACTGGCTGAATACTAATTTCAGCAGATCATGTAGGTACAGTAGGATTACAGAATATGGAGAAGGCAATGGAAGTGTTCCTATGTTTGATTAGGAAGAAGGTGCTTGGGTGCATGATGGTGACAGCAATCATAAAAAGGAGAGCTCAGCACCTTCAGAAGAGAACGAATACTTCAGAATAAAAACAAGAAGCCATGGTGTGCCCCCCCTCCGCCACGCACACATTTCATGCAAGCAAACTTACAGAATTAATAGATAAGTCTTCTCGGGAGACAAACCTAATAGAAGAAATTGAAGTGTTGGCAATTTTTAAGGAGCTAACTTTTCAAGTCATAACTAAAAGTATTAAAAGCACAAATAAAATGGGTACCAAGAAAGAGAGGTCTGGGAAGAGACAAAATGGTATGATTTGAAAATTGAGGGGGCCTCATACACAAAATGAAAGCTAAATACATTGCTACAGATGAGAATAAAATATTAGTAGAATGCAAGGGCCAAAACAGATAGGCCAAGGCCCAAACAAAGTGCAGCTAAGAAAGGAGAAGGGTAAAACAAGAAATTACTGTAGTAGTGAGAAAAAGACTGAGTTTCTGGACTACAAATTGACTAGAAAAATCAAAACTGATGATTGAGTGCAGAGAGGAACAAGCAGCTAGTGGCTTCTTTTTTTCACCATTCCTTGCTTTTAGGGTTAACTAGAATTCCTACCTTTTTCATAGTAGTATTAATTTTCTTAGCCACTTGATTATATCTAAAACAGAAACAGAATGGACTGTAAAATAACTAGATATTTTTGAACCAGGTGGAGCTTAGTAAATTATTTCTGGTGTATATGGTGGAATAGCTGGAGCAAGTCGTGATCACAGTGGAGACCATTTGAAGGATAACCCAGGTTCAAAAAAAAACCTGAGTAAATGTTGCACCTGTTTGTAAATTTTTCTGAGTCCTATTTTTTCCCATTGGAGTAAATAGCTTATCTTACATTCTTGGAAAAAAATCTGGACCAAACAACCAACTTTTGAAATAGGTTAAAGATAATAATGTGATAAGCAAATTGGCATGTTTTTTTTCCAGAAAATACCTTGTCAGATGAGCCTAACCTACTTGTGAATAAATAGCATATCATAATTTTTTAAGGCTTTTCATTCTTTCATAAACAAGGTGGGCTACAAGCAAATAGTGTAAGGTGGGGTGCACAGTTGGCTGGAAAGCTCTTCTCAGAATAATTATTAGTGATTCAGAGTCAATCTGGAAGGATATGTCAAATGGGATTCTGCCCAGGATCGCCTGAAAATATTCAATATTTTAATTAATGACTTAGATGATAGAATCTGCATGCAGAATTTCCAGATGACACCAAGCGGGGAGGGAATGTAAACCCTTTGAGGACATGATTATTATGCTTTATTGGAGAGCTGATCTAAAACAAATACGATGCAGTTCATTAAGAACAAGTTCTAAATTGTGGTTGGGCAGGAATAATCATCTGTGCAAATCAAAATGTAGAATAACTGGTGAGGCAGCAGATCTGCGGAAAACAGATGGGCAGTTGCAGGAGATCAGGAAAGGGTTATGAATCAACAATACTGTGCTATAAACATAATGCCGTGATGTATGGACAGGAGCCTGTATGTCAGACATGCAAAGTAATTTTGCACTCTACTTAGCATTTCTGAGGCTGCTGTACTATTTCTGTTGCGAGCAGCGCCCTTCAAGCCAGCTGGGAGCATCCAGAGAAGAGCAGCAGTGCAGACAATGTGACTGTGGAGAACAGAGGAGCTGTGCTCAGCCTAGAGTAGCAGCTCCCCAGCTCGCTGAAGATGCTGTTCCTCCGTGCCCGGGAAGCAGCTGGGCTCGGTGCTGTGGCGGGGTGGTTGCGTGGTGCTGCAGGGTGAGCTGGTGCCACCTCGGAGCCGTGCAGCTCAGGGTTGCTCATCAGGGCCATCTCCCATGGAGGAAGCAGCAGCCCCTCTTGCTCAGCCTGCCTCAGCACTGAGCCCCTGTGAGGGGGACCAGAGGTGGGGGGATTGGGGACAGCCAAAGTGGTTTTGGGAAGCAGCTGCTTTCTTCACCAGGGCCTGCCTTTAGTGTTGGTTTTGCAGAACAGCGTAACTCTGAAATCAGCTTTCCATCCGTGGGGGTTGTGTGACACAGGGACATCCTGGATGTTGGAAAGTAGCAGATAAATGGAATTAGGGATCGCACTATGAAACTTCAGGACCTCACAAGGTCAGTTCAGGTCCATCATGATTTTGTTAGCTCCAGCCCAGCATAAGCTCTGCCAGACCTGAGCTGACCCTTAGGTGTTTCTGTCCACTGCATCTCAGGCTGCAGGGTTTATTAGCTGGGGCACCAGAGAATCTGGAATAAACATGACAGTGTTGCTTTGTGTAGTAAACCCCTGCTGTTCTCTGTTGTGTTCTTATCTTCTTCCCTAGGCTTTTCCCTGATGAAGTTTTTCTACTCTAAATCTCACAGTAATTCCTCCTGGCCTCGTGTCCCAAGATCCCTGTCCCTGGAGCTCGACCTTGTGCCATACCCAGAGTGTTGTTCCCCAGGTGGTTACTGCTCCACTTAGCTGTTACTCCCTACTTTTTGTCCCTACTTTAACAGAGCAGCTGGAGTGATCTCTTGGAGCTTCCTCATATTGATAAGGATGCAGATGGATGGAGCTTCTGCAGTCCCCCACACCCTTATGTACCCCCCAGGATTTGGGATTTTTGTTGCATTTGCTCTTCTACCTACCATGCCTTCCTTACCTCTTATTTTTCCCCCCTGTTTGTTTTTTTTTTTTTTGTTTTTTTGTTTTTTTTTTTTTTTTTGGTACTGAGGCTTCTCCAGCCCTCCCTTTCAACTGATCTCTCTTCTCTTCCAGATTTCCTACGCTTGTTGGAATTGTTCTTGGTTTTCACTGCTGTCCTTCACCTTCTCTTGTTTCTGGTCTTCTACTTTCAAAACAACCCACTCCAATTCATCAGTGTGTCTGAGAGATGCTGCCTCTTAGGATCGGCAGAGTTTATCCCAAACCTTCTTCTTTTTTCCTCTGACTTCCTCTGGAGTATCTATCTCCTCTTCAGATCTCTGCTGCGATTGGTCCTGCTGGTTATGTTGGACCTTTCTTTCCAGGAAAAGAGTCTGAGAGCTTGATACCCTGTTTGGCTCATTTTTGCCCTCATTTTTCTTGTTCATGGGTGTTTTGGACAGAGATGTTTCTGGCGTGGGGGTTGCAGATCCAGAATAGGGAGGCTTCTTGTAAGGATTATGCTGGAGATGAGAAAAACTAATTATTCTAGCAGATTGCATATGATACAGTTGGTCATTATTCTTTTAGAGAATGAAAGAGTGAGGGAAGATGTGATAATCATTAAAATTTATGGAAATTTCATGTAAAGAGGAAGGTAATAACTGTTTGGCAGTTCTGCTGGGGATAGAGGAAGAACAGACAAACTTACTGTGTTGGAGAGATTTAGGTTAGACGTTAGGAAAATCTTTCTAATGGTAAGAATAGTAAAGAAGTGCAGCTGATTGCCTAGGGAGTTTGCAAAGTCTCTGTCACTGAAGGTTTTGCGAACAAGTTGGACAAATATCTGTCAGAAGTGCTTTATGTATAGCTTGATCTTGCCCTGGGGCAGGGAAATGGACTTCATGAAAGCACTTCCAGCCTTACTTTTTTTTTGTGAATCTATCATTACTGGTTCCCTGGATAATAAATGTTCATTTTAAATATGAGTAACCTACCTGCACTGCCCTATCTTCTTCTAAATGTTTAAGTAGATTCTGTTGAGCTCTTGGAGTAATTGATAAAGGATGGATTAAGTGTCCCCTTTATTTAACGTCTTAACTCTTTTTGCTAAAGTATTGCTTCATTGCCTTCCAACCTGCCCCAGCTTCCACTGTAACTTTCTTCTTTCAGCATCTAATTTTTGTGAGGTGACCTATAACAGCATATGGTAGCATAGAAACATTTTAATGTTATAGAAATTTTGCCTTCTTCTGTTTCAGAGTATGCGAGTATTTTAAGAAATGCTTTTTACTGCTGTCAGTATATGTTTTAAAGGTAAATGCTAAGAATTATTAAAGATAAGCCAAAGCCAAAACAAAGGCCCTTTATATTTTTTTATTCAGTGTTTTAAATAATATTCTGCATGCTCTACTTATTATCAAAGATATAGCTGGTGTATCTGATGCTGAAGATAGCCTCCAAATTCTAATTGAGTCTCAATGTAAAACAGAAAAACAGGTTTGAAACATCTTCTAGTAAGTATATAATTAATATTATAAGCAGTTGAAAACTCATTTATACATTAACATAGTTCTACCACATTGCTATTGTCATAATTTGCATGATTTTCAATAACAGATAAAACTTTAATTTAAAAAATACAACTGGAATAAGTAGTAGAACCTTCTTGTTTCCTTCTTTGCCAGCTTTGTTTGCAGCTGCGTCTCAAAGTGAGTCTTTCCTAAATTTTCTGCAATTTTTTTTACAGACCCATTCTTATTTTGTGAACTTGGAAGGTTAGTATGTCGTATGTTAACAACTTCGCTGCCTCTTAGTTTTTGAGAGAGCTGATAGCTTTTTGCAATACCCCTTTATCAGCACACAGATAGTAACAGATCGTATTCTGTTGCCTTCCCTTAGATGCTTTATTTACAGAATGCATTTTTTTTTTGTGCAGAAGCAGTATGCTTAGCAAAAGTAGAGGGAAGAAGGTATAAAATCAGTCTCTTAGGAGTTTATTCTCTAAATATGTTGCACTTAATAGCATTCAGTAGAAGTTTGTTATAAGTACAGTAATGCAAACCTCAGAAGTCTCCTTTTGGGGTGAAAATGCTTTTAATACACCCTTTAACAGAATTATTGCAGAGTGATGACTGATGAAAACCAGATCGGGACTGGAGGTGCCATGTGCTGGTGATGGCTTCTGGGCACAGCGTGGTTCTGCTGCTGCCCGTGCTGTTGGGGATTGCAAGAGCAGTGTTTCTTGCTTTAGATGGTGCTCTGGATCGGTGAGGTCGGCTCTTAAGTTTTGATCCCAAACTTAGTGTAGGCGAAACATTATGTATTCTTCTGTACTTCCTTTCTCCTCAAGAAAACAGACAGTTCCTTTCAAAAGGACTGTTTAATCTGTAACAGCACAGATAAGGCCTTTGTTAATTGAATTGTTGTGTTCCTTATGCCAAAGAGAGGCTTTTCACACAGACATATTTTCATATTTTCAGGGCTTGCCCTTTAAAATTGTAACTTAAACTGCAGCAGAACTCTTTGCCTGGTTGCTTGCTTCACAACAGTGCTCCTTCCTTGCCCCCTTGCTAAGGGCAACAGTGGGAGACGCTGTGTGGCTGTCACCCCATAAGGTGACCTGGGGTAGCTCTGCAAGAGGCAGAGGCAGAGGGAGGAGGAAAGGAGACACCAGGACTGCGGCGGGAATGTGAACAGGACACCTGGGAAAATAGGGGGCTAGAGGAGCCTCCCCAGACCTGGAATTAAGTGCCCTGAGATGGCGGGCTGCCACGTCATGTAACACCAACCAAATCAAGCCCCATCAGGATATTACTACTCATATCGAGAAGGCTTTTCTTTCAAGTTTAGTCTTTAATTAAAGGATCATTAATATTTAAGGTAATTTAGAGTTGATTAAAAAGTCTTTTAAGTTATAGTCTAGGTGTACCCTTGCCTATATGTGCACAGTCAAATGCAAATGAAAGCCTGTGAGTTGTGCAGGCCAGGGAAAAAGAAGGTTCCAATTTAGGGAAACATTATGCCCATTGCTGCTATTAAAATAGAGCACAGTGTTGGAAATGACAAACCTCTTCCAAAGTCATGCACTGAAGTTTTCATGGAGGAAGCCGAACTTTGATTTCAGTATTTATTCATAATTAAAAGGCAAACTTTTGGAACGAGCAAAATGCATAGTCCCTTCAAGTAAAAACTGGAAAATAAAAACTAGTGAAAATTGATTAAAAAATTAGCAGTGCATTTCATGTTAGTTCTTTCTGATTAATTAAATGCAATGTTAAAAGATGGAATAGGAAATTCAGGCTATGCTTTTGGCTGATTTGGGGTACTTTCATTACTGACAGATCTTGCATTCATGATTCATCTGATAATGCCTGAGACAGAAAAGCAGCCTTTGACTGCTCTTCTTTAGAGCTGGGAGAAGCCTAACGTGGGAGCGTTTACCTTTTTCTAACAGAGTAATCAGATAAATATAATCTAGCAGAGCGCATCTGTTTGCTGTGGCCTTTTGTATGTCAGTGCTCTTCTACAACCTGTTTCATTCGCTAATGCTGGGCCTCAGCAGCAAATGTTGGATGAGGACATTCCTCCCGTTTTCTTAAAATCCGGCCTTCCCTGGAAAGAAAAAGGGGGACTGGGTAATCCTCTTTGAAACCATCCAGCTGTCAATGCAGTACATTTCCCTGCAGGGGGAGCACAATATAAGATGTATCCCCAGCGCAGCGTTTTCCCAAAACTGCCTTTGAGACAATGAGTCTCAAACGCCTTTGAGTCAGTGATGGTTCCGGTTCATGAAGGAGGAGGAAATCAGAACAGAGAGACTGTGCTAACTTAGTAGTATACCGCTACGAGCACAGTGAGGAAAAAGGGAAAACAGGCTGGAAATACATTTCATTACAAACCGAAAACCATTAAAAGATCAAGTATAAAACCCGATTGCTACAAAACTATTGAAGGACTTGCCTGTGTCCTTTTGGAAGCTAAGGACTCACTTCATTTTCAGTTGGCTGAATGGAAACGTGAAAAATATTAGGAAGACCTTCCTATTCATGTTATAATGTTGCTGGATCTTGAATGAGACTTTCTCCATGTGCTCAGTTGCAGGCAATGAAATTCTGCTTGAAACCTGTGGAGCTAAGTTTGGAGCAAAAGACTGACATTTTGCCTCTCTTTTTATTATTTTTATTATTATTATTATTATTATTTAATATCGAGCAAGCTTTTTAGAGTATCTGTTGTTTTTCTTTTACCACTAAATAATCAATACAAAGTAATGTTATGTTTCTTTATCTTAAGTACAATTCCTATATAAATTAGTAGTATTAAAGAGGATGGGTACAGAAAGAAATGAAAATATGTAACATTTTTCATTATATATATTATAATGGAAAAGCCTAACAGCTACTGAGATGATAATACCATATGTGCAGTCTAGTGTTTAAACTCTAGGTTTAATATCCCATTCATTTTACACTTTGGGAAGAGGGGCCAGGATCCACAGGGATTAATTTACTGCTGATTTTTTGTCTGTTCTGTTGGGTACTGTTTTTTCGAGCAAAGCTGCTCACCCCATGGACTCCATCCCTCCTTGGCTCTCCCTGTGGGTACCAGATCTGGTGGCCTGGGCTCCACCTCCCCCGGCTGGAGCTTGCCCTTCCCCTTCCTCGCGGAGCTTCCTTGGGAAGCAGCCGCGCATCCATGCGCTGCCCACCCCTGCTCCCAGCCCATTCCAGACGAATCCTCCCACCGGCTTCAGCGGAGCCCTCAGCATCAGCGAATAAGCAAAATCGACAGTTTCCAGCAGGTTCGTTGCGTGCTAATAGGGTGTAGCCGTCGAGTTCTGCCAGTCTATTGCAAACACCCAAAGACACTTTTTTTCCCGTAAGAGAGGATGACACAATACGCTGATGTATCTATAAAAATACTTTTGCTTTCCAAGTTCTGTCACTTGTAAAGCTGTGATTATGTAAGGCTTGGAAACGGCTGTCTTCTAACACCACTTGCCCAGGGCCTGTTCTATTTAATAGTCTCTGGAGCCCCTAAACTTGTTTTTTTAGATACAAAAAAGATTCTACCCCTATCTTGTTCCCTATGCTTTCCCTATAACTTGGTAGTCACCCTGTTGTAATGTAACTGTAAAACTTACCCAGGAGTTGGAGCAGCTGAACCCCCAAGCTCTCCTTCGAACTTTAAGGAGATTCATGTTCCAGTTTTGAGCCGAGGTGTCCATATGGAGATGGAAAAAGGGGAGACCCTTGCTCTTCACGGCTGCCTGTCTAGTTGTTAGTTCTGGCAAAGGGAAGGAGTAAAACTTCTCTTTTTAGCAGCAGGTTGCCATCACATGGGCTTAGCTGGGCTGTGAAACTGTCTAAATCCTATGCAATTGCAGAGGTTTGCATTTGTTTTCCTGTGCACTTGCAAATACCCTCCTCTCCTGAAGGATTGGAAACTTAAAGTATTTTAATTAATATTTTGGAAAGGATTCTTCCGTTTGCTAAGGACCATTTTCTACTGCGTAGGCATGTGGTCTTAGAAACAGCTGGGGAAAAATGATTCCTGCAGAGAGGAAGTTCCTGATGAAAACAAGCTGATGAAGGTGGCCTAACGACTTCCTCACCCTTGCCTCATACCCTTGAAATAAGCAGCGTTGGTGGTGCTAGTGGAAGGAATGTGGTCAGGACTGCCTGACCCTTCCTTGCCTGTATAAGGTATTCCCTGGGTATCAGTGTAGACTCTTTACTGTCAATTTATTTTGGGCCAAGTAGCTGAGAATCAGAGGCAATAGGCTGTAGTAAATGGCTGAGGCTGCAGTAGAAGGTTGTGGCCTCTCAAAAAATTACTTTGGTTCCAACAGCCTGTAAAAACTGACCAAATTTTGCTCTTTGCCATAAATGCTAAAATCTGTATATGTTTCGTTGAAGCTGGGCCATTCAGCAGACCCTTTGTTGAGGGGGACACAGCAGTGACTGCAACACGTTCCAGCTCACAGGCAACCTTTGTTTTATTGTTTGCACAGGAAAGCATTTACAGCAAGGAAAGGAGAGGATTCCCAACCACATTCACGTGTATCCATTCATACAACATGGATGCTCTGGGACTCCCCTGCCCAAGCAAAGACCCTCCTGGCGGGTTTGGGGATGTCCAAGCCTACCCTGTGACCAGGTTTAACCTATGACAAGGCTATGACCTGGCTTCCTCCCCTGAGAGGGGTCATGGTCTCCTCCTGGTCCTCTTCAACATGTGGCAACAGCAACCCCTGATTAGAGGAGGATGATGCCCTGTTCATTACCCACAGGGCTGGATGTTCCCAGTGTTGTTTCCCCAGGAACTATAGCCCCGGCATGGGGATATGTGAATGGCGGGTTCCCAGACCACACAACCGCGCTGCTTCCCTGTCCGCTGTTCCCACTGCGCTGCACTCATGAGCTGTCCATGCGTCATCTGCTGCAGAGTGAACAACATCCTACTGCTGCTGCAGTAGTTTTCCACTGTTTTCGTGGCTTGCTGGTGGGAACGTCTCAGATCACAGACTTTATCCTTAACATCTTAATCCAGTTCAATCTTTAGGTCAGAGGAATCCCCTGACGGTCATGTCCTAGTTGTGGACATCAATTGCCTTGATATGGTGTGAATAAATACTGCAGACGTATACTGGAAAGCAGGCATCGTGCAGTGAAAAACAGATTGAGTAACAGGTCTTTTGTTCTCAGTGGTTTTTGATTTTATTTCTGAACATGTTCTGTCCTATTGTGGGTTCTCCTAGAAGAATTTTTGTATCCTTAGCTTCCTTGTTTTCTTAAATAGAAAGTCACTCCCTTTTGATTTAAGGGCAAGAACAGAGCTTTGCTGAAGGAGCGAGGAGTTACAGTTTTTAATGATAAAAACCACCAAAAATACTCCCCCAGCCAGCATCCAGCAACATCTTCAGTCCATGGCCCCGAGGAGAAGCTTGTTTCTGCTGTCAGCGGGTAGGAGGGGTTCAGCGGGTGCGCCTGTGTTACAGGTGTGCGGTGCCGAGGCGGTGGCAGCAGGAGTGCTCCAAGCAGGGCATGGCAGCGGCTGCGGAAAAGCTTGGGAGACTTGGGAAACAAATTGTTCAAGAACTGTCTGTTTATCCTGGAGGCTTAGGCTGCGCAAACCAGTAATTTATACTGGCTGAAGATAAATTCACAGCCCGGCTGTGTGTGTATCCAGTCAGTCCTTGATTTGAACGGAAAAATTGGAGTTTGTGGATGACTCGCTGCTTTTCCCCCTTTCTGAGCTTTATTCTACTTGATTTGTTTATCTCAAAAGATATACTCTACAAAAATCTGCTTCCAGTTGCTCACAGCAAGCATTCAAGGAGACACGTGACTTGCCAGGACAGTGCAAGAGTGAGGTTGGAAAAACCTCCCCGTCGTTAACTGAGGATGTAGGTGGTGGGCGTAAACTAAAGATGCCATTTTTTTTTTTCTGCAGAGAATGTAAACTTCTTGCCGCAAACAATGCAGTTTATAGAAGCTGTTGCAGACTTCCTGTAGAGTGTGGGGAATTTTCCAGCAGTAAAGGCAACAAGTGTGACTCTTCAGGATGTTTTTATTCAATGCCTTCTCTAGTGTATACATGGAAGAAGTGACACAGCATTGACTTGGTGGGTTTTGTGCAATCCCTCAAGTGTGTTGCAGTTTTAAAAGCATCATATTCTACTTGGTGGTACAAACAAGTTACTGTTCTCTCACGCAGATGGCTCCTGCTCCTGGTGACTCTTAGTGCAATGGCCCTAGAGAACCTTTAGCGGAGATGGGGACTCCACCATGCCGTAACAGTGAGAGACAGCCCCTTTCAAAAGCTCCACGTCTAAAAAAGGCAAGAGAAGAGCAGATACTGCTCTTCTCCATTTACAGATAGGCAACTAAGGCACGGTATGAAATATTTATGTGGAGTGTTCTAGGAAGTTTGGCAGACCTGAGAACTCAAGCTATAGCCTCTGCATCTGAGCTGAGTATGAAGGGTGAGATTATTAACCACAAGTTACTAATGTATTTATTTTTATCTCCAAGTCAGCAGTATACTTATTGCACCATTTTCTCCTGTTTCCTCTATGGTATCTTTATTCACTTTACTTGCTGCTGTGAGGGGAAGAACATAAGTCAATAGGATTTTTTGTGGAAACTAAAGGCTTGCTTTGTGCCAGTGTTTTGGAATTGCTGGAAAATACAATAATGCTAGCTTTATATGTGGGAAGAATCACTCTGAAGAAGAGTAGCAGCTACCACAAAATATGTGACACAAACAACCCTTATCATCTGCAAGTATTAACTATGCATTGGAAAAAGGAGATGCTGAAATACAAGACCATTAAGGAATAGGGGATATTACTTAATGCTTTATTGAAAAAATATATAATTTAATTCCCAGATAGAGAATAAGGTTACTGAAACTTCTGGGAGCAAAATTTAATGAGATGAAAGCAAGTAAAGCTGCTCATGTTATTTATTTTTTTTAAGAATCTTTAAATGTAAAATATGACATTCATTAATGTAATATGGGCTCTTGGTTTTTGTTGCTTAATACATACATGGATCAGACTTAAATGACATCTTAGGACTTATTTTAAAGAACGTAGGAAGGACTGCCTCTTCATGTTTGCGTAGTATGTTCTCTCTGAAGTAAAAAAATCCAGGTTTATAGAGGAAGGATATATCTTACAAGAATTAGTGGTCAGTTTGACAAACAACAAAAAGATCAAAACATACATGAGCCCTTAACATCCAGGAAAATTGTAAATGAATGTTGGATATTCTTCAGTTTTATAGAGGTTGTCTTCTGCTACATAAGCAAATGGCCTTAAAAACAGTGAAGGACAGCCAGTGGGGAAGGAATTCTCATGGAGTGGAAATGTCTGTTTCTGTATCAGCGTTTTGGGTTTCATCAGTGTCATGATTGTGACCCAGATCCCGCAGTCATCCCCACTGGGGCATAGTGGTCCAGTGGTCCACAGGCAGTTTTGGTGCCCACCAGCATTAGCCAATATTTGTAAGAGAAGACTTGAGAAAATGAAGTTACTTTTTTCCAGCTGTTCAGTGCTTGTGGCCTAAGCATAAGCAGTGAGATTTTGAAGGTGTTAGTGAGAGAAACGCTCATATAAATGTTAATGAGAGAGAAGAGGAGAAGTGAGACCCAGGGATGCTATCCAAAAGTGATGTGGACTTCCAGATTTCACCCTGAGAGAAGTGTGTGTCACCTGAAAACAGTGTCCATGCAACGAAGGAGGGCAGCATCAATGGCAGTTTGACTTGCGGTTGTTGCAGAAGAGCTTGTGAAGAACTAACTCTACACTAAAGATAATTATACAGCAATGTAGTGGGTAACATTAATCCTAGAGACTACTGTTGTTACAATCCCAGGGAAAGTTCTGCCAAGAATGGGTTGCAGAAACCTTTAAATACTTCTACATGGAGAAAACTCTTGACTTTCAAGTCGTTCAAGACAGCCAGTCTTGGAACTATTTCAGCTGGGAAGGAGCAATAGTCATTTTTAGAAGTCAAGGGTATTGTTAAGTATAGTGTGTTCAATCTCAGTCTTTCTGTTCTGAAATATGGAGTCTGAAAGTTAGAGCCATGAGACATCATGTAGACATTACATGATGCTAGGAAATGAGTTCTCAGATATTTAACTATAAATAAACTCTTGATGTACTCCTGCTTCCCTTTCTCTTCTCTCGGCTGCGTTCTCAATGCATTTGCCTCCAGGCTCTCCATACTGGTTTATAGAGGTGCTGGTAATAGTTGTCTATTTTGGAATTTTATTCTTGAAGAAAATGGATCAATTATAGAGTATAGCACTTGCTAGGTTGCAGCTAATAGCCATAGCTGTTAACCTCACATGTTCTTTTTACCTGCGTGGTAATAATGAATCATTAAATTGAATGAAGCAGTAATCCTTGAGATATAAAAGTAGAGATCATTTAACAGAGGTACTTCAAAATGATAACCTTAAAAATTCTTCTACTGAAGAGCATTTTGTAATACCAGTCAATACCTTATCACTGTTAGAAGAGTTTGCAACTCTTAAAACTGTGAGAATAATGTGTAGATTATGAGCATAGCCTGCTGCAGCAGACAGGAAGCACATTTTTGTGGTACTAGGAGATTTTAAGATTATTCTTCATATTTTTTAAAAAAGAACAAAGTAGGTAGTCTTTTTATAAGTAGTACAAGGCATCCCATTTTAATAAGACTTGAACAATTATTGCGTACAGTTATTTTTGTTGAGTTTGTCTACCAGAAGATACGAAATTGAATTATATGGCCTACTCATTTAAAAATGAATACTACAAATCAGATAATGTTCCAAAAAATTAGATGTGCCTTTTGTATAAGGAGAAGATACATTACTACTCTGGTCCACTGTGAAAATAAATATACTTATATTGATGGTATTCTCACCTGCTGCTGTTGCCTTTGTTGATTGATGAACGACTAAATAATTCATAGAGAAATGAGAAAATAATCTTTTTCCTTCCACATCCTGTCCTCTCCTGTCCCCATTACTTTCAGTTTGTTCTGCAATGTTGTTGAAAATAATACGGTGCTTATTCTTTCAGGCTTAACAGCAGTAGTAGACTCCATAAGAATCTGTGGGTGATTGCAAGGGGTTTTAGAGGTCTTTTGTTAGATTTCTACACTCAAAACGGTAATAATTGAGTCCAACTATCAGATTTTATATACATTAGGAAGAACTAAGGGGAATTGAAACCACAGACTCAAACTAGCAAATAGCCTTATATTAAAAGAAGATGTTAAAAATAAATTCAAAGGAAGGCAGAAAAGAGGCTAAAATAAAAGTGGACAGAGGAGATGTAGTGATTATGAGACTGAAGATATGACATAGCTTTGTTATTCTGTTCTTAGTAATAATACCACTCAGCTGTTTTGTGTCAAAGTGATTTCACTGGAGAAGAGATGACGCCGCGTTTTACCAAATGGCCCTGTGACTATGCAGTAGAAATCGGGAATGATTACGTTCTCAACTGCTCTGCATCTGCTCCTGACCCACAGTGGTAGGTGTCACCAAGAGTAAATTACATGTGATTTAGAGTTCAGATATTGATATTAGCAGGTGCATGGCTGTATAGCGTGCCAAATGTAATATTTATCCTCAGATTTATTCTCTTGGACTTTATTGTCGCATATTTGGAGATTCAGTTTCCCGTGATGACTTAGCTGACATTGGAAGACGTTGTGTGTCTGGTGATCTCACCCATGTGCGCTCTCAGTACCGAGCACAGCCCTTCCATTTGCTGTGAAATACTTGATGTTGAGCCATACATCCCTGTGTTAGCAATTCCTGCGAGGCAGAGGTTATAGGGAGTGGTAGTTTCTTTTATTAGACCATCTGATTTAATTGGAGAAAATGGACAAGCTGTGTGCATTACAATCCTGCTTCAGGTCTTGGAAAAAGGCCCTGGACAGTGGCTCTGTATGCTCCCACTATTGTCTTTTTTTTTTTCCTTCAAATAATCAATTAAAAGAAAACTTTTCTGTTTATTAAGCTTGCTTTGATGTAGACACTACATTAAAGAGACACTACGTTAATGTAGACACTGCTGCCGTGTCTACAAGGAGACACTGCTTTGCAGCTTCACCTTTGACGTTCAGATACATACATACCCATACCCCAGTTTGCCCTCGCCGCCTGCGTTACGAGTCACTTGTGGCCTCGCTCTGTCTCTGCGTTGTCAAGCCCGACTCGTGCTGCTCCGCTCTGAGCGTGGCCAGGAAGGGCAGCTGCTCTACCTAAGCGTGAGTCGAACTGCATTAAAACCCCCATGAAGCTGTTGAGCCCATAATTTGCTTTTTGGTTTATTCTGCTCTTGGCCCCTGAGATTTCACTGCAGACACCATTGGTAGCCACGGCATCTTGTGGCCTATCACTTGCGATTCAAATGCTTTACCTAAAACTCAGCTTCATTCTGCCAGATCCCCTTGGCTTTGGGAAGACAGATTAGGGCTCTGTATCCTTATGAAGGGAATTTTCCAAGAGCAGGTAGGCCCCTGTCTTTGTGACAGTGTTTGCAGTTTGCTGACAGTTTCAATGTGCCTCCTTCCCCCTGGTGCTCTCTTCCTCTCACAGGAGCCGAGCTTTGAAAACACTCCACTGGCAACATCTGCACCACAGCCCTTCTGCAGCCAGCACAAACCAGACGTAAGCGTCCCCACAAGAACCGTCCTGTAAATATACCACCTTTCCCCCCTCTTTCTAGTGCCAGGTTTGAAACAGAAAAGCCTTTGGTTGAGGCTGAGCAGCTGCGTCTTCCCCAGCACCAGGATGCAGCAGCCAAAGGGGCTGCACAAGAAACCTCTGTCTCCAGGTCCCCTGTGACGGTGGCTGCGGGGCTCTCTGTAACGCTGCCCTGCGTAGGAGGAAGGGGGTGTAAGACGCCCTCCAGCCACACAGGGACCAGCAGGCGCGTTTCGAGTTGGACCACAGGTTGGAGGAGAACAAGATTTCTTCGAGACCGCTGCTTCTCTTCCTATGGAAGAGTTGATTAGGTGATTGTTCATCAAGATTGATGTTTGGAAGTTTCAGACAAACTTCCTGACATCAGACTGCCTAACGGGGCTCTGTGTCTGCTGCCTGACCCATTCACGTGCATGGTAGTGCAGTGCACAGGTATTTGTGATTCCCAGGTGCGTAATGTGAGGAGCAGAAACGGAGCAGAAAATTAGTCACTGTCTGGGAACTCGCAGCCAGTTAGGAGGAGTGGCCTGGGAATCTTGGAAATCCTGACTTTTCTGGACTTCATGTATCGTATCTTACATTCTTTCATTTAATCTTTTTGTAAAGAAGACACGGAGAGCCTGCAAAAGCCATCGTTCATGTAAGATATTTTCACAACTGTTTAAGCGCACATGAGAACTCACATTCTTCCACTGCTGCTCCATTGAACTACTACTTTTCCTAGGATGAGAGGTTTTAATACTAAAACGATCTCTTGTTCTGGTAAATATTCCTGTTCCTTGTTCCTGCTCATGATAAATTTCACACTTCGCAAGGAAGGAAAGACCCATGAAAAACCTAGAAGTATCAATTTTAAGGAAGATGCATCTCATCTGTGAAGTGCAGATTGAGAACTGCCACAGACTTCTGGGACATTCAAAGCATATGTTTCATCTTCATTTTCCATCTAGCGATTTTATATTGCTAGATGTTATTACTGATGTCAAGGGTAGGCTTACTATCTTTACTGAAATGTGCTTTTTTATGTTGAGCTCCATGTAGCCAGTTTCTATAGTATGTTTGTATATAGTATGTGTTAATTCTATCATGGCTTCCGAAAATGGCCTAGGCAGTTTCTCCCTTTGCATCATGGTTGGTAATGATTTTGTGTATGTGTGTGGTTCATTAAAAAATAGTTGTGGGTATTTTTAAACTTGGATTAGTCTTAGTCCTGTGGGAGAACAGTGCCTGATGACTCTGTGGTAAAATTTAAAAGATTTGCAGGAAGCTCATTTTCGGAAGGACACTGGTGTTGCCAGCAAAGTTACGACCAGATCAATATATTTGTTCAGTGTGGAAATTTGGATGTCGCAAGGGTGATTTCAGCAGGATGGTGAAGAACAGGAACCTCAGTGGATCCACTTGGAGCAGAGAAGCTGCCCCACGGAATACATCCGTCTCCTTTTGCCCCTGCAGCAATGCAGCGCATCGGGGCTTTGCCCACGGTGCCCTGTGTTCTCCTGCAGCGCTAAACCTGCCAGTGCAGTAAATCCCAGCCCTGCTGGGATTCCCTGGAATTATCCTGCCCGCTTCCCTGGAAGTGGGGAGCCGGGAGCAGCGGCCGGCCCCTCCGTGCTGCAAACTCATCTGCGCGCTCTCACCCAGGGCGCGGGCAGAGACGTGGCCCTGCGAGGCCGTGGCGTGGGGCTGCTGAGCGTCACGGCGTGCAGGAGCAGGGTGTCCCGGGAAGGGGAGCCTGAGCCCGTGACCTCTTGGTCACAGTGGCTGAGCTGGCAAGAAAATAAACCGGCTGTTAAGTTTTAGCGACAGTTTAAGCCAAGAGCTGCTGTTCTCTGTTCTCTTGCACGTCTTCTTGAATTTATTCTTCTCTGGCATATGCTGGAATACAGTAGTAAACCAGAGGCAATCTACAGGTTACAAAGGCAGGTTTGGTTGTTGCTAACTGTGTTTCTATTTTTCATTCTCTTAGATCCTTTCTTGGGGCACAGGGACATTGGAGGATAAATCATAATGGCCCCAACAGGGCTTTTGGAGCAAGAACGTGCTTGTGAACTAGTAACTCAGTGCACTTAATCTTAATTTAATTTTATTTTTCATTATGAATTATTCCAGAGCCTTTGAGAAATGATAAACGTTTTGGACAGACCCACTTCCAGGGCCTCCAGGGTGGAGAGGTGACAGGAACACACTGTGATGCACAGCTACTTTGAAGAGTGCTCATGGCAGCTTTCCATCTGTGCAGTGTCTCGTGTTTCCCGCTAGTACTAATTTCCTTCATGCAGAGATAAAACATTTTCTTTTGTCTGATTGCTTCAATTTGAAATAGTTGGGGAAGTTATCATCAGGATGAAAAAATCCTGTATATGGGCACAAGAAACTTATAAGCATGTCTCCTTCATCAGAGAAATCTTCATCCCCCAGTCTTGCAGTAATGTTAGCTTTATTTCTGACTTCACTGAGATTAGAGATTAGGCCTTGAATGCAAGAGACAGATCAAGTGAATGGTGTAGGAGGAATGCAGATTAGTCCTGGCAGAGAGTATTTTCTCATCGTTCTTTTATTAGGTGCTCTCTCTGCCTCTGGAAATGAAATATAAACGTGGCAAAGCTCCCCTAGCCAGTTCAGCTGGCCTAGAAAACACCGCCACGATCACTGTAAGGGACCCTTGGATCCAGGTCTGAGCAAAGAAAGTGACTTTTCATGCTGCATGGAGGTGTTCAGGTTTACTTTTTCTTTAATGTGGATAAACGTCTGGAGTAAGTTGAAGTGGGAATAGTGTTCTATCTTGCCTGATAGCTGTCCATATGGTACTGCTGAAACAAGGCAGCCAGTTTCCATTAAGAAAATCTGTGCGGAGAGCAGAAATTAATTAGTAGCTGAAAAAAAACACAGAAACACAAAATTATTAATCAATACTGGTTCTTCTCAACAGTTTCAGATATGTGATAATGTTATTCATTTTCTACCACATTTCTTCTTACATTTGCCACAAGCTTCACTTCCATAGTGGCATTATTGTTATCACCCACTTTTACCAGCCCTCATGCAGGCTATGGTAGAACTGCAGCTGAGAAAACAGGGCTAATGCTTTTGCTTTGGTGTCTTGATCTAGAAAATCCTGTGACTTTTAGCACTTTAGATAGCACAGTTTTTTGATCCTTTGAATGTGGGGTGCAACCTTATGCATTTTCTTCATGATAGTCTGTATTAGGAGAGCATCCTCAGTTTACAAGACTAAGTTTCCCACACTTGGCAAGTGCAGTAGTTACAGACACCAGGAGAGCAGATCTCTTTTCTGATGAACATTATATGGAAGCAGTTCAGGTTAGTTCTCTTGTCTGGGCTGCTCGTTTTGTATGCACTTATCAGGTAATAAGAAGCAAGACAGAAAAGTGTATTAGAGTGCAGAAGGAATACTCCTTATGTGTTTGGAATATGCTTTTTCTCCCTGTATTACCTAATGCATATAACATTTTATGTAACGTGTAGTTGATAGATGGATTCTAAACCAGATGATTTTCTGCTTAAAGTGAAAAAAAAATGTTTTCTGTTGACCTATGAGAATTTTCATATGCAATAAGCTAATACCTTTTTTAAGGTTTCTGTATTAAGACTTTAAACTCTACATAGTCCCTATTTATAAGGAATAGGAAATAGTTCACAGACTGAGTACTTTGTGAGGGAATCTCAAGGTCAGTACTGTACATCTTAAATTACAATTATGCTTCTTGCCTACAATAGCTCTCTTGAGTTTGCTTTTAGTTATATTAATATGACAATATCTGTCTTTGTATCTCCAAATAGTGACAGGAATCGAAGGTGAACCCTGCAAGCAGACACAAGACTGGATTTTTTTGTTCTCTTTGTTTTTATTTCTTTGTAAAGTATTTGCCTATATGTTCTAAAAGAAGAAACTTTATTTAAAAAAAAAAAAAAACAGAACAGTGGTATGATTCTTTCATAAATCAAGTTAAGTCTCCCTTGACTTAAATTGAAGTCTTCCTTGACTTCCTTGGCTGTTGATCTGTGGCTTGAAGATAGAAAGTCTTAGAAGACACTTGCTGATATCATTATGCAAAAGGAAATATTTAGGATCTTTCTAGACTGTTCTTGTATGTCACTTAACTTGTTCTTCATTATATAGGTACTTGTAACATCTCTAATTACAAGTATAGATATTTGTAATTATTTTCTGTAATATTTCTGTGATATTTCACCAATGCATAAGACAGGAAGAATGAATTATTTAATATTTCAAAAAATAAGTGCCAAAACACTCTTTAATACCCTGCTTATTTCTTTTTATATACATTGCAGCTCTCCACAATCTTGCTCTGTATAGATCACATTTAGTAACAAAGAGAGTAATGAGCAAGATTTTTAAAATACACATGTAAGACTTGAATTCAGTGAAGCACAGTTACTGGTCAAGTATATGTGATCAGCCCCCATAATCTCCCAGAAGCAATAAATAGACCCAGTGCACATCAAGATACTATTTAGGCATTTAGTTTGCCTGCCAGTCATTGCCCACTTCACTGATGCCCATAATTTGAATACTGTGTTCTCCCAGTAATTTGAATATTGGGCAGTCCAAGTATATGAATTTCTTCCATCTTTAATGTCTTTGTTTAGAATTTTTTTTTACTCAGGTTTTGTCTCTTATACTTGGTAATGACACTTGTTAAAAGCTGCAAGGTGGCGATTCTTTGGAGGAACTAATCTGTGGTTTTTAAGTTAAACATAAAATTAATTCTTTTCTTCAGTTACTCCTCTATGGGTGTCTCAACACTCAGCATGTTTAAGCATTTGTACTAACTTAGTAATTTAAGAGTTGCAAAAAAACCTCCAGAATCTTACAGCTGCATTCCACAGAAATTACTCAGAAAGTCAAAAGCAGACTGTTAAGTGTCCTGAGAATTACCTGTATTGAGAAACAGAGTAAAACTGCATCTACCTAGCCAGAAAGTGAAGGCTTTACTGTAACTTTGTCTTACTTTGTCTTTCAACGGTACATGGATACTCTGCCATTTCCCTATCATTTCAATGCTAGTCAGTCAAAAGAGAGTATATTTTTTCTTTTATTAGTGGTATGCTTAATGTATATTTGTAAGTTTTTTTTATTCTGTGTTTTAAGCTTTGACAAAAATACATCTGAATGTGTGAGCTCATGTATGGAAATCTAAAAAACATTGTATTAAAACCAAAACTATAGTCTTCTTTCTGAAATGTACAACCAATTAAGTTATGTGTTTTACAACTACAATATATTCTGCAGTCTGCAAGTTCTTACCCATTTTTCATGCATACCTGTTAGTGTAAATAAATATTCTCTTTTAATAGTTTAATTCAAGTTTGAAGACTCTTAAAACATGGTATTAACAGTAAGCATCAAAGTGTTTATTTATTGTTTAAAAATAGCAGTCTTGAAACCCTCACTCATACAGTATTTCTTTTAGGCAGTTTATCCTATATTTCATAGAACTTTTTCCTTGCTCTGTGTTCGAAGTGGCTCCCTGCTCTTTTGAATCACCTTTTTATCAGGGTAACTAACGCACTCCTGCCATAGCTGCTTCTTTATCTGTCTTAAGTAGTGGAGCACATTATTTTAATATTATTTCTTTGCTGATATTAATTATAGCTTCTCTAGCTGAGAGGTAATGACTGTCTGTCCCTAATCCATTGTAAGGAAGAGTCAGAAGGGCTTACAGAAGTCATTGCTAAAGTAGTTTAAGTAAGTGAGCACTCCTGATTAATACTGGAGCAGACAAGCAGTGTTTGCACTCGAGGCTGCCTCTCAGCTGGGAGCTTAGAGCCGACAGGTCTGGGGACTAACTCAGAGAAATGGGCTGAGGTGTTCACAGTGTTCATTAATCGTAGCCTTGCTTACACATCAGCATATAGCTGAGCACTTAAGCGGGGTGAGAAAGAGCAGGGAACCCTCTGTTACACTGTTTTAACTTCCCTCCCATTTTAAGTTAGAGCTCCAAATATTGGCCTGCTCTATTCTGTATTTTGGTAACTGTTCAACTCTCTTTCTGAGGATGTGATCATTCTTTTTCTGTTTGTCTCTTTGAATGCAGGGCCTGCAAAACATAAAATGTTTTTAATCTACAATCTGGATTTTTTAATGATTATCTCCGACAAGAAGGACTTTTCTATGTTGGTATAACATTCTGCAATAAAGCAGCTTATCTTTTAAAGAAATCTTTCCTGACACCAAGAAAAATGAAGCTGTTCAGATGCTGTTTATTAGTGTCGCAATATAATTTTTTGAAGTCCACGACCCTACTTAGAGGGATGGAACACATAAGGAGGCTCTAGCTGATATTTTGTTCCTTTGTTTTTCCTAGAAAATTAGTAGTATGTTTTATTAGTTGGCTCTTTCCCATTATGAGCTCCCTGCTTGAAGTGTTCAGACGAGAGACAAGCGCTATGAAAGTGACCTCAGTTTAATTACGCTGGCTTGGAAAATACAGAAAATTATCACTGTCTCTGACTGGATTAGTACTAATGAGTTGTACAATATGTGACAACCTCACCCACAATTATTAAAATACAATTAGCTGCTCTTTGAGTTGCCGATGCTCGAGCTGCTTGTTCTCTTTCAGGGGACGGTTTGGTTTTGGGTGGCTCTCCGTGTTCGCTGCGTCACTTGTGTAATTTTTAGCATGCTTTAACTTGTTAACTTGTCATCAATACAGCGATAACTTGAGCTGTAACCGGAGATTTGTGCCAGCCCCTCTCTTGTGCACACCCAGGAATGTCTGTGGGGCTCCTGACAGATACGTGGAGGCAGATGAGCACTGGATGGCTGAGGCGGTCACAGCACTGGCCGCGCACCCTGTCCCTGGTAGGGGCTGCTCTCTTGAGGCTGGACACGGCTGGTCTGCGTGTCGACCGCTGCCCTTTGCCAGCCAGCAGGTCAAGATAAGTTCATACGTATGATATAATTCGTATGTATGGCATGATTTCAATGGCAGCAAGATTTATATGATTGGAATTTCCCTGGGATCTCTAAATCAGGATTTTCTGCATTATCTATTTTGCCACTAAGCACTTTGTCCAAGAAAATCATGATATACCTCATTAAATGGCTGATCTCTGGCCAAATGTATTGGTGATGCCTCACAAATGTGCCACACTGTGGTGGTGTGAAAAAGCCTTTGGTGAGAGGATGCTGCTTAAGTTGCTAGGTGAGGTGCCCCAAGCTATAAAATAGCAACCTTACTCCTTCCTACGCAGTCCCAAGTCTTCCCTCTTTGGGATCTGTTGTGTGTGTTGCACGACAGCAATGCTCCTCGGCAAAGGAGGAGCCTCCCGCGGGAGCGGTGATCGCCCCACACATCGACCTGGTGTAGACATTGAAGCTGTTTGCACAGTTTTGGGGGAGCAGAGGCACCCCTTTCCCCGCACGGCTGCCCTGCCTTCCCGGCTTGCGCAATATCGTCTGCGCTGGCAGCGAAACCGCCCGAGCCTCGCCGTGTCTGTGCCTCCCAGCTATTTTGGAGCATTGCCAGGAACCCTCTGACACCGGCAATCCAAAGACGGGCAATTTACCTACTTATTTATTTATTTATTTATTTATTTATTTTACAGTTTATATTTCTGTAAAAGCCCAGCAGAGTTTCCCGGGCCAAAGCAAAGGCACTTGTGTAGCCCGAGGCTGTTCTTTCTGCAGCACTTCAAAGCCCCGCTGTGGCGGAGGTGCAGGCGGGAGGGATGCGCCAAGCGCGGGCTCTGCTGATGGAAAGTGTTAGGCAGCGCCGGTGACTGGCAGCTCCCCTCCAGCATGGAAGCGCGCGCAGAGGTGGGAGTCTGCGTACGTCTGCCACGCAATACATTTTTGGGAGGGAGTGTTAATGGAAATTGGCTGGAGGAGATGGCAAGGCGTAGAACAAGAGGAATTTTCTAATCGGAAAAGCATGATATTTTATTTATTTTGTTAGAAGGCTTGGCCGCAAAAATCCAGCCTTCTGGGAAAGGTACGAAGGTGAGTGAAATAATAATGACTCTTTCTTTAGAAAGAGATGAATAATGACCAAAAAATTAAATACTGATTGATATAAGATGGTACTAGTTTGTAAAAATAATTGCTTACGCTATAAGACACAAGCCACTGAGAGCAGTGTATTTGGCTGGGCTTTATGTGTTACTTTGCTTGTAATTTATGTTAAGCGAACACTCAGGCATGGTGACCCGAATTGGACACTTTCTGGATAATTGGACCTTTGTTCAAGGGAAATCACTTTCCAAGCACAAAGACTTGACTATGACAAGGTCTTTCCTATAGGACCTTGTAAATCTTTACTAGTGTGGACTGCAGAACATGTCAGTGACAGACATCCGTAGCTAATCGCATTCAGAGCTTCACAGCATGTAATAAAAAGCTTGTCATTAGTCACATTAGTGCACACTGCACAATTCAAATACTGGTGAGAAATTAAAAGGGAACTCTTTTCTCTATTAGCATCTGAAAATCACTTTACAGTAGAAGCTCTCTAATGGTCCTGATTCTTGACCCATAGTAAATATATCTGTTTCTCTTAGGGTTTTTCACGGTACACGTAGGAAGATGCGAAGGAAAAAAAAAGAGTGATCAGTATTAGACTGATGTTTTCTGAGCAGCCATCCAAAGTGTGCTCTGCTCCTGTTTGCACTGCACATTGCTTCTGTGGAAGATCAAATTTGTAGGTGTATTTCACAACCCCGCTGGGTTTAATGATGTTACATGATTGCAGATGGGGACGGTCTCTATCCTGCATTTCAGTGGCTGCATGAACAGGACTGAAGACAGCCCTTGCCTTGGAGGGGCCACAGTCTCAGCTAATCCGACCTCATTTAATAAAGCAGAGAATATGGACAGGACTTGGGCTGTTTTCCCGCTCCCTTGGATACCCCACACGTACCGAGGCTGCTGGGTTGTCCTCCCGCGGGCCCGTTTTTGGAACAGGGACCCAAATGTAGCCATGCATCAGCCAGGTGCCCCAGTTTGGCTTGTGCTCTTTGGGGTTCAGATATTTTGCTGTTGCCTGTTAGGAATGGTCTAGTCTTGAACTATTCACTGTGCCAACTATAGTCCAGAAAAGAACAAGAAGTTGCTACAGTAACATAGGCTTTTTAAAAATTTTATATTCCTCTGACTGTGCAGTGCTAGGCAAATCTGCTTTTTTAACCAAGATAATTCTAAGATCTATACCATAATGTATGAATTCTCCCAATTATCTGAGAGCCACGAGTTAAGGCGGTCTCATTTGCGAATAACCTGTTTTGCTCATCAGGAACTGCACAAACCTCCCCGCCGTAATGACAGCGTGATTGACAGACATCATACGGCACATATTTAATGCACTTTTAATTGTCTCTTCCTGTAATTTCACAGCTGAAAACGAGAGTGCCATTAGCTGGGCCACCAAGGCCTCCATTCGGGAAGCTCCGTATGGAAGTGTCGGGGGGCTGCCGGCAGGGTCGCGGGTCAGAACGAGCACTGCAGGGCAGGGAGTTGGGATGTGGAACTCTGCCCGGCTTCTCCTTCCTTCTCCGCGCACGTGCGCGTTCCCAGCCCCGCTGGGCGCGGACGCGCTGTGCGGGGCACCGCGGCTGTTGCGCCGAGGCCCCGGCCTGCAGAGGGGCCCTTCCTCCCTGCCGAGTCCTGCCGTGGCACCACCACGTGCCGCTTTCCCCCGGACGGCCGCTCCTGTGGGAGTCCCGCGGCCGGAGGTGGCGCGCGAAGGAGCCCGGCACGGCCGCAGCTCCCGGCGCTGCGGCGTGTCCGTGCGCCTGAGCTGGGAGCCGGCGTCCCGGGCCGGGAAGGCGTGCTGGGAAGAGCATGGAAAATACGGACCCGCCATGGGGTGGAATGAGTCAAACAACAACCGTGTGCGTATTTCTGGGGGGAAAAAATAAAAGCAGGTTTAAAATGGTGATTAAGCAGAACTTGGACTTTAGCCTGTTTAAGAAAGAAAAGCGAAGATGGGATGGCTGCGAAGCACTGTCAAAGCCACGTCAGAATCTTTGTGCCTGGAAAACAAGGGGATTAAGTGTAAAAACTGCATAAAGAGCGTGGATTAACTTTGCAATGAAGTTGTGCTGTAAAGTAAGTGTGATGGAGTGTCCCCTGTAATGAACACGCGTTTGTTTCACTTGGCTTTGAAAAACAGGAAACGATGCCGTGTGATTAAGATACAGACATTAATGTTGTCACTGAAATAACAAAACTGTGGCATTTCCATGGGGGTGACAGACTACAAGGTGAAGTGTTGAGCAAAGGGATAGATTTATAGATGTTCAGAGTAAAACAAGGAGCTCTCTGTACTATTTTTAAGTTTTTTTTGCAGCATTTTGATATCGTCTTGCAGTTTTATGGAAAGAGAAATAAGACCTAAAAGACTATCCACGAGGATGGCAATACCAGAGCCTTCCCCATCTGTGGCAAGGCCGATCGCCCTACCGGGGAAGCCTGTTGGTCTCCAGACCCACCTTGGAGAGGGCCAGCGGTGACAGAGCCATAGGAGTCTCTCGAATTCAGTGTTGACGTCTGAGAAAGTCTGATGAAAACGCTCCTTGGTGGGCTTTAGAGAGAGGCCCTTCTATCTCTTCTCCCCTGCTTAAGCTTTGGGAAAATTATTAGATGACTGTGGACAGGTATATGTTGAGGAAGAAAGATTGTGGATGAAAACCAATTCCGCTGACAGCCTTGAAATAAAGGAGTTCGCCGAGTTGTCCCCGCGGTGTCTAATGTAATTTTGCTCAGGCTATTAATTAGGATAAGCTTAGTGAAATGTCCTAATGTCAGTGAATTGATGAATTAAATAGTAGATTTTACTGCCTGCATGTCAGAATACTGCGCGTGCTGCCTCTAGTCACTGGCAATAATAGTAAATAGTTAAATTGCACGGTTGAAAGCTGCGGCTTACGAAGAAGATGGAAAGATAATTGCCGGATAAGCAAGGGCGCGTGGGGGCTGGCAGAGGAGAGCAGCTCGGCAAGCGAGGCGGGTTTTGGGCCACCAGCCCCCGCCAGATCCCACCACTTCTCACCGGTGGGGCCTGGAGGCTGCCGTGTCCCCGGGGCGGCACTTCTCCCTGTCCTGGGCCGCCCTGCGGATGCCCGTCCGTCCCGCGCGAGGCTTCGGGGCAGCGGGGACAGACCTTGGCTATGGCTTTGCGGCTCTCTTTCTTATTCCGCATAAGCTGATCCGCTTTCATTTTTGCTGGTATTCTGCTTGGCATTCTTTTTATGAAGTGTTTTTTTGTTCTGTAAAGACCTTTTTTATCCCTCCCTTCTCTGCGCCAATGGAGTTTTATTAGATCCGATGGCAGCCTGCCATCTTCCTTATTAACAAAGCTTTTTCCCAAATAAACATGTTCCTGGTATACCCTGCCTTCTCTTTATGATTTACTTCCCATTATAAAGCTACAATCTACAATATTAAAAATAATACACAGGCAGATGTTTATCAGAGGTTGAACAGGGTTTTATGGTAGTGACTCTGGTATTTGTGGGTTTTATGTCTTTAATCTCCAGCGAAGGGTATTTCCTCCCACCCTTCCCAATTTACCCCTTCTGCCTCTTATTACCCTTATAACAGGTGACGATGCCCTCTGAACATTTTCTTTTAGGACTTTATATTTGGAAACATGAAGAAGTAAGGTCATATGAAGAAGTATGATACTCAAAATGGAGCTCTGATTTAGGAAATTATAAATTAAGCCTTTATTCCCAAGCTCTTGATTGATCCCAAGTGTTTTCATTCTAGTTAATATATGCCAATAGGAGCCTTGGGCACCCTCTGCTACCTGTATTGCTAGGGTTGTTACCAATTTTATGGATTTGGGGAGATGGCTGCTCTTCCATTGTCAAGTCCCAGACATTGCTTAGGATTCTGTGTATTTGAACTGCGTTCCTATAGCTTAGCTATAACAGTTTTAGATCACCGGCCATGTATCACTGGTTTTGTATTTTTATTTGAATGGATGGAATAGAATTATGCCCCTGGGTCAGATAATCATCTCAGACCTGTTAAATAAATAGCTGTGACATGCATCATAACACTGGCGTAAAACACCATATTTTTTCGATATGACACTTCCTTGGGTTTCTTTTTTCTTTTTTTTTCCTTTTGGCCTGTGGTTGGACTTATATTACAAAAACAAACAGCACTTAGCTATAATTAAAAATGCCCTGCAGTAAGCGGGATGACAAAACAATAGGAACGCTCTTCATATGTATGAAGTCAAGTGTAAGTGAAGTCTGAAAGAATTAAGTGGAATGCAGGGATAAAATTATCTTGTTGGATAGGCACAGAAAGTGTAAAAGAAGCATCTACAATAGAGTGGACCTTGCATTTTGCAATAAAATAAAAAAAAAACACAGTAAAAAGTGGTGTTTTGCATTGTGAGGCATCTTTTGCTGCTGCAGCTGAAACATAACCTCCTTTTAATGATTTTAAATGCATTCACTCATGTATTAATGGGTGTTTCTATGTAGAGGGCTTATACATGAAAGCATCTACCTTGAACATTTGAGAAATGTGCTTGTGATTACTAGTTACATGCAGAGTCTAAAAATAGGAAATGCACATAATTGTATCCTTAGTATTTTCTTCTTTCAAGGTAGATTAGTTCTATCTGGACACAGATTTTTTAAAAACATCATTTGCACGAGTTATTAGCAAGATATACTTTAAAATTCTTCTGTAGACAACCAGAAGCATAATAAGAAGGGCTCTTTTTTGTATATATAAAAAAATAATCCAGTAACTGTCATTTTGCTTCAGGTTTAGCTGTAGTCAGAGCCTTGCTGACCAACCTACTGATGTTTCACTAATTGCCACTTGAAAATGAAGGGGAAAATTGCCTGGCTTTGAAAAGTTATTTATGAAAGAATGATGGTGCTGGCGTGTTTTCAGCGTGGGAGCTTTTCCCCCTCCTCTCGTCTAGACAAGCCGAGCACAAGACCTCGCATTGAGAAGAGCTCTCGGGTGTGTTGTCAGGCTCATTCGGCTAGTCTGGACTGGTCTGGATTTCCCTGTCAGGGCATTTTGAGGTCACTCCTGGTAATTTGCAGCCTTATTTACTAACATGCATTTTGACAATACTCCAGTATTTGCTTTCTGCTATCTACATCAAACTGGCTCTAATCCTCCTTGCCTTGGAACAAAGGCTTCTTTTCTGGTTTTAGCACAAGCACACGCTCTCTACATGCATTTACTGTGCAAACTGCTGTAAGCTACTGAATTTTAGTTTATAAGTCGGATATACCTGACACTAGGTATGTCACCTGTTGGAAAGTATCTGTATTTTTCATGGAATAATCTATTACTTAACTCATTTGTCCCATTCCTGCAGCACACTTTTCCTTTGAGCATTTCCTCTAGGTTGTCGTAGCACATGGTTATGCAGGTTAAGTTTGGCACTGTTTTGTCCTCCACTATGTATAAAATTCTGTTAGAGAAACCATTTTTCTAAGCAATGGTTGGAAAACATTTTTAAATGCTTGCGAAGTTTCTGGGTTTCCCCGGACAGTGTGAGGTTGGGGATGTGGGAAGGGCTGCCCTGTATAGCGGCTGTCACTGTGCTCATAGCCTGCTCCTTACAGGACACTTCTAGCCTTCAGTAGGACCCGATACCTACATCTACATCTACATCTACATCTACATCTACATCTACATCTACATCTACATCTACATCTACATCTACATCTACATCTATCTATCTATTTATCTATCTATCTATCTATCTATCTACGTGTATATATATATACTCTTAACGCATTCTTATTGTAAATGTTTTGTTCTTCCTAGGGGAGATTTGTCCTGGGGCTGATGGTAGTTGCTTTATGAACGGGCAGAGCAGCACTGCTTTTTGGCAAGTGGATCTGGAGGGAGGAGATCACAATGCAAGATGTTTTTGACCATACCGACTGCTTTACAAGCAACAAAAAAATAATGGAGAGCAATCCTCTTGTCAATGCAGGGATGTCAACAGGGCAGGAAAGGCCTGTGGACACTTCTTCATTCACCTTACTGATGGCCATGTTCATCTATTGCAGAAGGAAGGGAGGAAGTAGGCAGGGAGTTTTACAAGAAAAGTAAATTCTGCATCTTAGTTTTTAAATCTAAAATTTGGACCAAAAGGAAAAAAAAAACACCCTTAATCACAAATTCTTTTCCCTAGTGAGTACTCTTATGGTAATGTTAATTAAAATAAATGACTTCAAAACTTCAAAAGAGCTACTAAAATTAGTCTTTTGTCTGAATTTCATATAACCTACTGGCAGATAGAAACCCCAACTTGTTTGCTTTATTTACTTTGGAGTTGACATCTTGCCTCTCTGTTTTACCTCTGCCACTGGGGAAATGTGGAAAGCTTTAAACTAGGTATCAGCGTGAAGATGGTGGGAAAGAATGGAGTGTTCTGGCAGAAGTCACATGCTGAGTGTTTTAACTTCAAGCAGTGCAGTGTTTGATGTTTCTCTTTCAAATAGAAACAGTATGTCCTTTACCAGACCGGTTTTCACAAAGTATTGGCATTTTATGTTTACTTTATAGTATTTCACTCTGCCTTTGTGTTATACTCGTTTAAAATATCTGCAAATGTTGAACCCTTTCAAGACAATTTTTCTAGTCTTCCAAAGCAGTTTTTTTTTCTTTTCTTGTTACAGTTTCTTACTGTCTGAAATTGAAAAATGAGTCCTAAAGTGCTGTAATTATCAGATAGTTAATATTGAGGCCAATCTTTAAGTCTCTTTGGCAAAAGTAAGTGTTAATGACCTTCTTCATTCCTTGTGTTTCAAAGACTTTCTCTTTTTAATTCTATTGGGAAAAACAGAAAACTACTCTTTAATGGCTCTTTGCTTCCTCTTTGTTGGAGAAATAGGGGACAGAAAAAAAGGAGAGCAATTTTTTTTTTCGTACAATATTTTCTTGTACGTTTTGAACTGTTTGAGGGTTGGACTGAAAAAGCCTGAACTTGAAGATGTTATTTGGGCAAAGTACTTACTGATTTTTAAATCCAGTTTGAGTAAATAAGATTTGAGCCAGAGCAGGAGAAAGACATACTTGGAAGTATAGGGCAAATGCTTTTCTTAAGTAGTATTTTATGTTTTTTATTTTTATTCTTAAGTAGTATTTTATGTTTTTTATTTTTATTCTTAAGTAGTATTTTATATGTTGCACATGTTGCTGCATCTATTTTACGTGAGAAGATTGTTGCTGGGATGTGTACCAGAATGTCGTTAATACTTTTGATGAAAAAGTTTTGGAGTGAAGTCCACAAATCACTTTTATCAACAGAATAAATATGTTAGGAAAAATGATTTCATACTCTTTATTTTTATTTCCCCCTTTGCTGTTCCTTGCTTATGTTGCAGACAAGATACAGACGTGAAAATATCATGCTCTGTAGCTAAAATGCTTGTAAGTGCTTTTTATAAATATGAGTCCTGTTTTCTCAATTTAGCTTCAGCCCTGTCCACATGCTGTTAAAGATTAATGTAAAGTCTCCTATTAGTATTGTTGAAGATGACCTGGTACTAGCTCATTGCTAAAGACTCAGAGATCATCTGTTAAGAACCATCAAGCAGCCCACACTGTAGAGAAACTCAGGGTTCAGGAAAAGGCATTACTTTAAAAAAAATACTTGTGAATGGCCCTTGAATTTAATTCCCTCTGCTTTTCGGTTGTTGCTTGCGAATGTGAATCACCCAGGAGAAGTTGTCAACATCCTGGAAGTGTGATCTTTACTCTGTAATTTTTCTAGATATAGTGTGTCCTCGATTCTATATCTGTAGCATATTTATCATTGGCACAAACTTAGTGAGAAAGCTTTGCTATTGTGAATATTTTGCTATTGTGAATATTTTGTGAATATTTCTCAGTTGCACCTCAAAAGGACACTGTCTGGCCTCATTTCTGGAAGCTGAAGGGCAAGGGAATTCTAATGGTCAACTAGAGCAGACATCCCAAGTAAATACTGCCTATTTTAAATAAGGGCGCATTGCATATTACCCTTTCAGACAGAAGACAAGTGAGTGAGACTGAAAGCCAGTCTGCAGATTGACAATCAAAGAAAAACCACCAAAATGACTAGGCACTGCGCAGTAATTCCCCTAGAAAGCCACCCCTGGTGACACGATCTCCATCTCTATCAGTAAGCAAAAGTGCAAGGACGGCAGGTTTGGCATCCCTGGCACAGGACGTAGCCACGTGGCTCTCCTCTTGGGGCAAAGCCTGACGGAGGGATGAGGTGAGGCTTTTTCCCTCCACACTCCTTCAAAAAGATGGGAGTTGGGTCTCGTGCGGTGCCTTGCTCAGCATTAGGCAGCCTCGCCAGGTCCTTCTGCGCCCAGAGCACTAGGGAGAGCACTAAGAGGGAAGGCTGAGAAGCAAGGCTTCTCGTTTCAGCGCTTGCTCGCGTATGGATTTTTCCTGCTGGCTGAGCGGTGGGTAGGGGAGATCATTCATTTCTTCGTAATGAGCAAGATGGAGAAGCTGCAGCCTGCTTGCCAGTAGCATCCAGACGGTTTGAAGAGGTTTCAGAAGTTCACGGACTTCGTAAAGCAAACTGGCCTGTGGGAGTTGAGTGTGCAGACGCGGCGTGCTTGATTGCAATTAGTTGGGAGACTGGCAAATTGGCTTTGGGAGGGTAGTTAAGGAATAATTGGCTGTGTCTGGACAGGATTGTTGCAAACTACCTTGTTGCTGCACAACTGTGGCTGTTTTACATGGTGCAAGTCCTTTCTCATGTGGGGCAATTATTAGTTTTATTCGTAGCACTGGCTTGCCTCAGATACGCCAGGTGCTACACAGACATGCGAGAACACACAGTCCCTGTCCGGAGCAAATTGTAAACAGCGTGACCTGGAGTTTGTTTATTTATTTATTTATTTGTGGTGCTTGTATGTGTCTGTGAAAAGAGTACAAGCATCAGAAGTTGAATTTCCTCAGACAGCAAATCTGGTTTACTAGCGGATTGATTATGATGATCTGAAATGTGTCATGGATAGTTGGGTATCATCTATACTTGCAGTGCCTAAAACTACTGCATTATTTATTTTGGTGATAAAGTACCAATATCTTTTGACTGTTATGGCATCTACTTGAAAAATAATTCATTGCTTTTAACTGTCATTCTAGTGGCGAAGAAGGTAAGCAGTGATGTCCTTACAAATTTGTTTTGTTTTGTTTTTTTACCTTTCAGAGTGCAAATTCACCTGCGCCAGTGGTAAATGCTTGTATCTTGGTTCATTGATTTGTAACCAACAGAATGACTGTGGGGATAACAGTGATGAAGAGAACTGTCTGCTCGTAACAGAGCATCCACCTCCAGGCATCTTTAGCTGTAAGTACTTGCTCTTTGGGAGCCTCCGTGTACACAGAATATGTCTGCGGCCTCAGAAATGAGCGTGTTTGCACCCTCAGTCTGCGGTGTATCATCCGGGAGGGGATGAAGCAGAAAGGAAGCACCATCTTCTCTGAACCAGCGGTCCAGGTTTCTCTGGATTTCTAAATCTGGACGGCTATAGTTATGCGGAGGGAAGGGAGGAGGTGGTGCTGCAGGTATTGATGTGGTATTATACCCTCATGCATCATACGTGCTTTTGCGCAAGATAGCATAATATGACAAATGCCAAAATAATTTGTTTGCCAAGGTTCAAAAAATGTTTTGTGCTCTGTCAGTTTGTCAGTTTTTGTATGCTATTAAGACACTCATAATATTTGCAGTCAACATCCCTTCTAATCAAATAATTTTTCTTGATGAGATCAGCATCATTTCGTAGGTCACTGAGCTTTTTTGGGTACATATAAAAATAGCGTTAGTTGCTATTCTTCGGTGTATAAATACTCACACAGGGCAATAGAGCTTATCACTGGAATAACTCTCTTAGTGTTTAGTCCTCAGTGATGTACACTGAAAGCAAGCTTTATGTTTTTCCTGTTCTGGTATTATTTGTTTCTGGATCACAGTCCAGCTCTCTGGTGGGAGGAGTAATTTTCCAATAATGCTTCTGGTTTTCAGATACATAGATCTGCTGTTATTGTGTTGATTTCCTATTGTACATCATGGCACAGTATTACCTCAACATTTTCTTTAAAGAAGATTAAAATTCTGCTTTTGAGAATGCTTTATCTAATGCAGGAATAGCACAAACAAGTACTGCTTGTAATAGGAAAATGACTTTTTCATATGGGCCTTAAGCCATCTCCTTCCAGGTAGGGTTGAAAATTGTTTGGCTGGAAATCAATAAGGCCATACTACCATCAATATCTACCGGAGAATCTTCCATATGGAGTGAGGTGTCTAGCGCTGTTTCCCAAATGGTCTGGTTCTGTCTGATATTGACATCTCTGAACAAGCTTTTTTCAAAACCCTGTCTGTGAATGTGGCTTAGGCATATCTGGGTTTTTTTCTGGTGTTGTTGTTAAGGGAAATGACAAGCACATATTTCTAATAACAGAAACATGCAGTATTAGGTATATTCTCAGGATTTTGAACCACAGAATCACAGAATGCCTAAGGTTGCATATAGAGATCATCTAGTCCAGCCCCCCTGCTCCAGCAGGGACACCCAGAGCATGTGGCACAGGGTGGCATCCAGGCGGGTTTGGAAGATCTCCAGAGAAGGAGACTCCACAGCCTCCCTGGGCAGCCTGTGCCAGGGCTCTATAACCTTCATAAGAAAGAAGTTCTTCCCTATATATAGACATATAGATATCTCTGTCATTAGAGAAATAAATTTTTCTATAAAAATGGAAATTTAATGTAGACATTATAGATATGTTCCCTTCATGTCCTTCCCTCAGACCTCCAATTTAATATGTTTTAAAACAACTGGTCTCATACTTCTTCCCTGATTTTGGAGGTTTTGAAACAGCAGTGGCCTACGGATGATTCTGTAGCAACCACTTCGCCCCGTGGGCCTGCGTTCTCTGCAGACGTCTCTCGGTTCAAGCCATGTCTGCTTGCCTGGGCCGAGTCTGCAGCCCCCACAGTATACCTGTCCCTGCCTCCCTCCTTGCCCACGTGCAGAAACACAGGCAGCTCTGCAGGTCACTTGGCTGCTTCTCCTCATCCCAGACAGGATAAGGTATCTCCAGACCAAACCTGACAACATTTACCTCCATTTACCTTCAGTGGCAACTTGCCTACTTTTTCCTTAGGAACTTAGGTTGAGGTGCTTGGCAATCCTTCCTGTGGAAAGTTTCATATGAATTAAGGTGCCCACACTTATACCTTCAGCAGACATGGGGAAAATTGTTTGCCTCCTTCTTACATCAGCCTCTACAGATGCAGAAACTGTTATCACGTGTGACAGTTTCCCTCTGATAACTTTTTTTTTTTTTTTTAATCTAACAGAACCAAGCTCTTGCACATAAATTGTGTTTCCTTAAATTTGTTACGTGTGTTCATCTTTGTCTCTTTCCAAAACATGGTGTCCCAATCTGTAGTCCCGTTACTTAAGACCTCCCCAGTGCTGAGCAAAGTGGAATAATTACATAAACAGCCCCGCTCAGTCATCCAACAATTATGTTTGCTGTTTTTGTAACAACATTGCAAATTGGTAGTTTGTAGGACAAATATGTGATTTATGGCTAGGAGCATTCTGAGATGTTTAACCTTTTGCTGACCTTGTGGCAGACAGAATAGTTGGTGTTTTGATGCACTTCTTGATATTGATAGTGATTGTACTTGTTTTTTGCAATAGGGATTGTGTTATGTGAGTTGGTAAATAAAGGAACATGTTTTAAATAACAAAAATAAATAGCATGGTAAAACAATAGTTCTAAAGGTGAAAAAAGAGGAAAAAAAGATCAAAGCCAAACAGAAAACTAGTACAACCACAAACAGTATTTAAAACAAATGAGAAATACTGATATTTATCATGCTCTGTCTATTAACTGTTAGATGGTGGAAATCTGTACCAATTGGTAATATGAAAGAACATTGCTATGAGTATGGCAGTTAGTTGTACTGGCTTATTCCAGCCTTGAAAGCAAGTTTCTAGAATACTTGTTGAAGTGAGGTCCCCAGGCTTTAAAGGGATGACATGTTGAATTAAGAAAGTTTGGCATGCTTTTGTTCAATGATTTTAATGGGGATCCCTAACAGAGCTTTAGCTATATGTGTTTGAAATGTCACAGCTGGCACGGCTACCTTGCAGCACATACGTAGGTGTGTTGATTGGCCTCTAATTAGTGACAAGAACGCGACACTAAAGCAGGAAAACGTGTGTTTAAAAGAAATGATTTGAGGTAAAAAGCAGGATTTTCTTGGACCAGTCAGTTTTATGTGTTACCTCTGTTCTTTTGTGTGCACACTTCATGAATGTGCAGGGAGGCACTACAAGTAGCAATGTATAGATGTGGATTGCTCTAAATTTGAGCGACCAAGATTGCCTCTGTCCTTCACCTTGGGATAGCTTCTGTCTTCACCTAGAGTAGGTTGGCACAAACATGGTCCTTCTATTCTGTATCACTTCTTTAGGAATCTCTTTCTCATCCTGTATTCAAACCTTGTACCATGCTGTAGAAACAATATTCATCACGTTTCACAGTAATACAGAGACTGCCCCCAAAGGACATCTAAGTAAATTTTCATAGGGAAGTTCCGCTTCAGTTTATTTAAGCGGTATGAGCCATGGCAGCGGTACCCTGTATTTCCTGGCTACTGAAGCATTTCTCATTTGTGCTCTTGCCGGCAGCCAAATCCAGAATGTCTCATTGGAGCTTATTGTGCAGTTCGGCTGCGTGAGCAGTGGTAGAGAAATGTTTTTTGTGGGTGACCTGCTCCCTGGTTTTGTGATCCTAGCAGACACGATCACATTGTGTTAGTGTGCTTTAAGTTCCACAGACCTGGTGTTCATCTCTCCTTACTATTCTTATCCGGCTGCATTGTGAAGGCTGTTGATTCAGTCTTTCTAAATATTGCCATTGAATGTAAGAAAACATGTCTCACATATGCAAAGTTAAACAAATAACATATGTTTCTGCAGTCCTTTGGTTTGGTAATTTTGCTTTGCTGACTTGTAGGTAGACTTTCCTTAGCCTGCTCTGTAGGCAATTTATTTTTTATAGCGCTGAGAGATTAGAGGGCAGGTAGGTGAAATCTGTATCAAATAAAGGTTGTATTATCTGATGTGTGTTAAAACTTGATTTCAGACAGCAAAGGTTGCAGGTCCAGCAAGTGTTAATTGGTCACAGGAAAGGCTAAGGCATTTAACCCAAGCATGTTAAAATAATAGTTTGATGTGTTTATCCTGGGGTTTTTAACATAGTTTAGCTAACATGTTTTAAAATATACCTCCCCTTCTGACTGTTTTTCACCTCTTGCTAGAAGTAGCCTCTTATGAAGGGTATCAAAAAGTGTCAGCTTTTGGTGGGTCCATTTGTTATTTTTATTTTTGCAAACTGTAAATACTTACCAGCTATCAAGACTGTGAAGATGACTATTGCTGGAGCGCTGCTCTGAGGTCTGTGGTGTGCTAACTACACAGTGGCAGGATAGGAAAAACGGGATTAGGAGCAGACTCCCAAGCAGCCCAGCCGCGGCCTCGTCAGCAGCTTGCCGGTGCCCGTTACCTGCAAAATTTGCACTGGGAGGAACTGGAGCAATGTGCCTGTTTCTAGCAAGCCACAGTTTGTTTGTTAGAGCATCTCCCTTTGTTTCGCCACGAATGATGGGCCTGCCTTGTCCTGCGAGGAGGAAATTAGATTTGGACATGGAAGGCGTCGTCTGCTGTCTGTTCGCAGGCTGCAGCACTGAAGTCTGGCTAACTGCAGTTAACTGGCTAACGTGTGGTAGATGGTGGCGATCTTAGTTCTTGAATTACTCACTGGAAAACAAGATGGGTAATCACCTTTGCCGGGATCTGTGTGCGTGAAAATATGATTTAATATGACTTTTTTGGCACACTGATACCTCTGCAAATTTGAACGAATAATAAGATACAAGAGGCTGTCCCCCTCTGGTTGTGTGAAAATTATTTTCGCCAAATTTCAAGTTGACAGCATTGATGGCGCTGATGCATCAGCAGCGCTCGGGCCTGCAGAGTTAGAGTCTGCTGTAGGAGTTCATTTTCCTCTGTGAGGTAAAACATATATATATAGCGCTCTCTCTCACCACCCCCCACCTACTTCCGTCAGCTCTGAGCCTTGTAGGAGTCTGCAGGGGGTTGAAGATCAATTCTGTTTTTAAAACAAAAAGCTCAATCAAAGGGAAATATTTTGTTTAAGGAGACCTTTGGCATCCCCCTCTGACTGTGACACCAAATTTGTGCAGATAAAACAACCGCTTAGATTTACATTTTGATTGCACGTCTGCTTTCATGTGTGCTGGGCTGTCCCGCTCAGGTGAAATTTATCCATTTCTTTAAATATTTAGCAGTCTAGCGTTGATGTTAATGAAAGTCTGGCACTGCTATTTTGAGAATTGCAACAATGATAGTAATTTTCAGTGTCAGATTACTGCTTCTCGGAGGAAAAGGGAGATGGGAGGAGGGAAGAGAGAGAGAGGAAAAAAAAATTGTTTCGGTTCTAATAGAGTTTGTCATCAGCCTGGCTGTGCCAGACAGATGGATCATGAATACTGTCTAGACGCTCTCTGCCTGAGTGGAGCTGTGGTCTCTAAGGACAAGCAATGAGACGCCGGCTTAAGTGACTGGGGAAAGTCAGGACGCGCTCTCCTCTAATCAGATAGCAATCAATGCAGATCCCGCTCCCGGGCTGCAGGAAAGGCCCTCTGCTACTGATAACGGGTCAATACGGGCTCAGGCTGAGCGTTGCCTCTTATCCGGCTTCGGGGAGGAGAGGAGAGGCGGAGTGTTACGACACGATTGATTTTGGCCGTGTGCGCCCAGAGACTGCGGTGTGATTTAATGCAGCGCGCGGAGCCCAGCAGGGCTGCTGGGGTGGCGAGGAGCCGCGTGTGGCCATAAAGCACAGACATAAAACTGCTCAGTCACCTGTGTTTATCGATTGGTTCAGTCGCACGCTGTGCTCGAAAATGTGTTGGTTGCTGCTGTCCCCTGGGTTTGGCGCGGGGGCCCAGGGAGTTGAGCTTCTCCCTGCCCTCGGCTGCTCGTGCCCCTCGCTGCCGAGGGAGGTTGCGTGAGGTGCCTGCAGCTCGCAGAGGGGAGCGTGTTCACCAGGTAGGGCCCTTCGCCTGCAGGGGCTCTGGTGCAGTGCACTGACCGCCGTTACCCTGCGTTCCTGTCACCGAGCACAAATAATGATAAGGAAATAAAAACTCCCGATGTAGACAACAGCGATAGATATTTTTGGACTGATGGAGTTGTTATAACAGAAACTTGGTTTGATATATATGTATCTTGCTAGGCAAAGCAATGTATCTTACAGGGTTATATATTATAACACAAGCAGTTGCATTTGTGATTTTAGCTCTGTGCATATAACTAAATACTAGATGGGTATTTGTATTTAGAAAATCCATTTTGTTTTCAGCTTTGTTTCTTGAAGTGCTGTAAACAGGTGTTAGTGTTTTGTTTTCAAACTTCTTCACTTTTGCATATTTGTGAAGCTTATCATGGAAAACTACCTGTTTATTTGAGCTTGACTATTTGACAAAGCAAAGCATTAAGTATATTGTGTTTTCCTTACTTTACTATTTTATATGGGTTTTCAAAAAATATAGCCTTTCCTATTGTTTGATGTAAAATGTTAGTCCCATGAATGCCACAATAAAACTGTGGTGGCATTTGGTAATGCTAAGATTTACCCCAGGTTCCTGCAGAACACTACCCCCATTAGCAATATGCTGCATGCCACAGTGATATACTATATGCCATATATATGCCTGATATATGTATATAGCCTTGGGCAGCCAGGCACACATACATGGCCAGTCTTGGTCGGCTATGGAGTAGGCAGGTACAGCTTTGGGTATATGCATCTCCTTATGGAGAGGGCTGAACTTGACTGCTCGTAAGGAATTTCCATGTTGCAGAGTTTCCAGCTGAACATTACTCATAGTTTCACAGGTAATGAGAAGATTACAGTCTGCTGATGAAAATGTGGAATTTCAATAGCTCCAAAATATCATTTATTTGCAGGATATGCTGTACAGTTGTATTGCTTTTAATCAAGAAGATTTAGAACATAAATACATCCAAACTGTTTTTGTTTGTTCCTCATACACTTCCTGCTAGTGTTTAGGAGACTTGGTCTGTACCACACGTTACAATTTATCAAGTTCATACTCAATAAGCTTTTTCTGCTACTGGTGTCTTACAGATGCAATAGAGAATCCTCAGTGTACACTGCATTAAAATCTTCGTTCAAAGCACTGATTTTCATGTATCTGAAAAATGGCCTAACTCTCCAGTTGGAAATCTGGAAATGGGAGCACTGATGCCTCCTCAGCAGCAAGGCCGGTTTCCATCCCGCAGGCACGCTCGGCTTGGAGCTCCTCTACGGAGGGAAATGGACTAGTGGAGAGCACAATTTTGGGGAATGTTTTTTTCCACTGTAAGGAGGGCTGCGGATAGTGTTTTCTTTTTCTTTTTCTGACATTATATCTCGCACAGCTAGTAGATGTTCAAAGACTGCATCGGAAATGAAACTGAGCAACTTCCGCTGATTTTATTTTCAGTCTGCATTAGGGAGCGTTGTTCGTTGCTGTCCCTTCAGTACATTTTCATTCGCAGGGGAATTTCGTGACACTGTAAGGTGCACTAGGAGCTGCATGGCTAAATCTCGATAAGTTTTAGACCTGCTTTCTGAAATCCTCCTGTGTGAATTTGAAAGCTACCTCTCCCACTTTGTCCTTAACTCGTGCAGCTCGATTATCACTGATAAACACTCATTAGGAGCCCAGCATCTGCCCTGTTTTTGCACTGGGTTAATGCAAACGTGGAGAGCAGCAGTTGCAAATTATTTCTGCAGCACTGGAAACCTTTCAGGTGCTTCACTCGTATACAGATTATTTGTACTTTGACAGGTCTCAGAGCACGGCAGGGCGCCTGCATTGGGGCAGCTCTGGAGGAAGGGAAGCGGCTTTGCAGCAAAGGCACGCGGAGTGGAGCAGACAACCTGCCCTCTCCAGCAGTGCTGCCCACGGCCGGGTGCGCGGCTGCTCTCTGCTGTGCCGGCGCAAAGCTGGCCCCAGAGCGGCCTGCGAGTGTCTGACTAACCCCTTTCTCCAGCCCTATTTATTCCCCCAGCATTTCGCAAGCGCTCCAGACTGGCCTAGGCCACTGTTGCCCCTTGTGGTTGTCTCCTCCTCACGGGTCCCTGTGCAAATATTTGTGCGGCCACGCAGGAGTTGGGTCGGAGACGCGATCGGGGGTGATGAACGCTGAGAAGCCCCCGCTCTGGTTCCGTTTCGGCCGAGGCCGTGTGTCTGGCCGTGCTGTTCCCTGCGCAGTGCGGCGGGAGCCGTGGGGCGGCGCGGGGCCGCCCTCCCTTTGGCTGCTTCCAGCTTCCACGGATCTGTAACATTATTACATGTCTCTGTCTTACCAAAACACTTAAATGCCTGCTTGAAACCTTCCCCTGAATACAGGAGAGTTTGGGAATTAGGAGCTAATTTCTGCTTCCTCCCTCCTCCCTTATTTGGAAAATATTCAAATATTCTACTCAAAATATTCTCTCTCTTGCTCTTTTTCTTTCCCCCTTTTTTATCACAGAGCAACAACATGATAGAATGAAGCATCGGAATATAAAAGAGAAGATCCCTCCAGAATGTTTCTGGATTTGGGTTCATCTGGAACAAGTCCATGCTTGCAGCGTGTAACATAGCATTTCTTTTTAATAACAAAGTCCAGTTTTGTTTAAGACATGACACTTTAGTGGCATAACGTTAGACAGTTAAATGAGTTCATAGGAACAACTGTCCTGGGTCAGATCAAAGGCCCAGCTAGCCCAATATTGAACCTGGCACTGACCAAGTGTAGATGCCAAGTGAAAAAGAGTAGAAGGAAGCCAGATAAACAGTTTGGCTTTTCCCAGTAAACCTGCTCCCTGGAGGAATGCCATCCCGCTCAGCACAGAGAGGGTGGCCTCTGGAAAGGGCAGGAGCGGAGGGGCAGAAGCCCTGTCCCTCCCACTGATTTTGCAGGCGCAGGAATGAGAGAAGATCCATCGAGCCTCCGCAACGCTCATTCCAGAAATCCCTTTCAAACCAGGAGACACGAAGACGTGCTGTTTTCTTCTGTTCAGCATATGCTTTTCATGTTAAGGCATTTTGAATGTAGGAGACACAAAAGCTTGAAAGCGCTGAATTCATCTCCTCCTGAAAGACAACATGCCTGAGTCTTGTTGCTTATTTTATGAGGAACAGATATTCTTGCGTTCTCTAAACTTACTGTTTTCTCTGAGTGGCAGTGTTTCATTTTGAGTCTTCTTTTTTTTTTTTTTTTTTTGATAAGTCAAAACTTGTATACTGTGACAGCTTTATATTTGATAGCGAACCAAATTCATCTTGTGATGAAAACAGGCTTGAATCTGGCCTGTGATGTTTAAATGCATGCACAAAACCTACTGCATGTAAAAAAGCCATATTTAGCACCTGCGATTTCTTAGCACACATGCACTGGATACTGTGGGAGTACCTGTGTGTGTTTTACTGCAGACATGCACTAATCTTTCTTCTATTTACGTGCACATCTTATGCAAGTGTAAGAAGCGGATACAGACCACTTAGCATTAAGAAGATGTCAGTAGTGACCTATAAAATTTAAAGATTTATATCCCAGCTACTATGATTTTTTTCTCTGTTTGCAGTTGAAAGAATGAATATGTCTAAGCAAATTTAGGAATAAAATCAAGACTAAAATACTTTTCGTTGTCTGTTTAGACTATAATCAAGAAAGCTGATCACCTCTTTGTACTAAGCCACTACGAGTTAGTGCAGTAGTGAGAGTAGGTGAGAGAGAGAGTAGGTGCAGCAGAGAGAGTAGGTGAGAGAAATTAATTGCATTCTGTATATGGTGGACTTTTCTTTAGCTTACAATATAGTCGGTGAGGATAAAGTGTATGTAACCTAGTGTTGGTACAGCCGTATGTGATAAGATCACAACTTTCCTTATCTTTCCAGTAATATTGCTATACTGGAGCTTTTCTCCTCCTCAGACTTCTGCCTCTTCTGTTTCAGTATTGCTGTGTAATAGGTTCATACAAGTAACACAGATTAAGAACCTGAGGGGTATGGAGGGAGATAATGACGCACTATGTGAATACAGAGTCTAGCACCTAGTAGCACCTTGATAGAAATAGAAAGCTGTGATCACAGTATTAAAATATGCTAACAAGCTGAAGGAGCTAATGGGCTGAATTTTTACAGTGCAGATGTTCATTCGGCACTTGTGCTGAATGCAGTAACGAATGTGTGGGGGCTGATGGTGATATTATTGTGTTCTTGGCAGCACCGTTCTCCAGAACGATCTTCCCCTTCTTTCACATTTTACTGAGGTTTGGATTGTTCTTTAGAATATAAAGGTTTATGAACAGATGAGTATGAGTAAGGTTACTTGGGCTAGGGTGTATTTATTCAAATAGATGGTTGGGTGAGAGTACATTCCTTACTCTGTGCAGTGGGAATCCACTTCACAATTTGTGGATAGCTCATGGTCTACATCGTCTACAAAATTATATATATTTGTTTTTTGTTTGGTGTGTTGTTAGCCTAGCACATTTGACTAGAATAAACTATATGCTTTGAGAAACTGTAGACCCACAGTCTGATTTAAGGGTCATCTTCCTGGGTTTTCCTGAGAAGATACTAGGGTCTCGTAGAAGACAATTTTACGGACATGTACTCTACTCCAGGACCTCAGCCTTTCTGCCCACATCATGGCACTTTACATTCTCCATCTGCCTCGTTCATGTTAAATGCTTTGTAGATAACACCAAAAATGATATTGCTATCTCACAGACATTTTCAGCTGTTTCAGTAGGAAACGTTTTTGACTTCTGTCCACTAGATTGTGGTATCTCTGAAGGATTTGCCATCCATAACAGTCCAGGTTTTTCTAAACAATGTTTGGAATCAATATGTTGGAAACTTTTTTTCTTAATTCCTGGCAAATGTGGGTTTGCTTGTTTGTTTTAATTACCAGGATGAAAGGCTTACACAGTCTTTGTTAGTAATGAGCTGAGGCTCTCATCCTGATACCTGTCACTTTTGATAGGCTATGACAGTGTAGATGATCAGTCAGCTGGTTATGAATATTTGGTGCAGGCAGTGCTTCTCCAGCAAATGTATTTATTGTGACATATAACAGAGGCTTCCAACTATGTCCACTTTTGACAAGGCTATTATAACATATAGGGAAAATAAATTCCATGGATATTGGAAAAATAAAAGAAGGGCTGCAGAAGTGAAGAATGGATAACTTGGTGTTTCATGAATAGGTCTCACCAGCAAACTCAGGTTTTCTTGGCATTGTTGCTTTTCTTCATAATTTCTTTATAAAAAAGAGACAAATACGCTCATCTACCTAGCAGAAGTAGTAAAAGAGGGTGAATTCTTAAGGGAGCATAGTAACTTGCAAACAGATGTTAAACCACAATAACCTCATTAAGAAATGGGTACTATACTGGAAAAAAAAATAGAATGATAAGCTAACTGATATTTTAAAAGAAGTTTTTAGAAAAGTGTATTTTACGTTGTTTGATAGAGTTAGCCAATGCTGTCCAGTATTAATAGCTTTATCTTTAATTTTTCATTTGCATGTCTACATTTAAGAGCGAGGAAAATGGATATGCTAAATAGACTCATAAGTAGATACATAAAAAATCCATTTCAATTAAAATCTGACTGGGAACAGAGGAATAGCAGTCGGCTTCATCAATCAAGTATAATTCCAAAACTGGAGCAGCATATCTTAAAAACTTGAATGTAAAGTAATGAAATTTGGTTCTGTGGTTTAAGTTAGTGAAGTCTGAAGAGGAATATCAAAAGAATTTAATCAAATGAGGTCAACAGTCAACAGAGTGATGGATGAAATTGAGTCTTGATTAATGCAAAGTAATTCAGACTGGTGGGGAATGTATGTGCTATTAATATTTCTTATTGGATCCTAATTAATTATAATTTAAGAAGAATCTAAGCATCACTATGAAGGGCTGAGTGAAGACCTCTTTAGAGAATATATCTGTGGTCAGATAAAATATTTTGGATCAATAAAAGTAGGATATAAATGTTATGATGCCATTAGGGGAATCAGCACTCCTCCTTTTTTTGGAATATTGGAATGGTTTACCTGGATTCACAGAAACATGTTGCAAATTTAGAGAGCATAGGAAAAGAACAGAAAGAAGTTATGAAGACACACTGATATGAACAGACACCAACAATTTTGGCATTGTTCACTTTTTAGTGTAGATCAATGGTGGGGAAATTAAAAAATACACAGAACCATAAGTGTTGTACAACAGGTGGGTCTGAAACTTAGGTTGAGTTATAAGACTGAGTGATCGTTAAGTACAGTGCTATACTGATGAAAAGTAAATATTTTTTCATACATCTTGGTTAGGCTTTAGAGCTTATTACCATGCAATATTGTTTAGGCAAGAATTTAGTAATACGTAGAGAAGAATACTGTGTGTGCTGTAGTGTGTATCAAGAGTGTGGTATTTAGGAAATACATGAGGCTGAGGTTTCAGGTTTGAAACGTATTTCTAACTGCAAGATCAGACTGAGAACGAGAGAGATGCAATTTTCCTTGGTCTTTTAGAGAATTGAACATCCTCACTGAGGAGGACACTGCTTAGGTTCCTATGTGTAGCATAAAACTGAAGTGGTTGTGTGAAATTCTCATTGAAGTCCCTACGTGCCATTTCCCTTATTGAAAGTAATTACTCATATGGCACATAGCTCAGCCTGGCCTTCGTACCTCATCAGACCTTCCGGAGCGCCAACCTGGCCTGTCTTGGTGTCTCCCTCGCAGGGTAGCGGTTGAGTGCCCAGGCTGGGCGCTGCGTTGCCCAGCGGCGCGAGCGGCGCAGGCTGTGGTGGCCGGCGCTGTGTCCTGCTGTGCGCTGGGCCCAGCTGTGGGACGTGTCCAGCAGAGCCCTGCAGGACGTGCGCGCCCACCGGGACGGGGAGCCGCATGGAGCGAGCAGGATTGGCAGCGTGTCTGCCCACGGGGCCGCGGGGGAAGCTGTTTGATTCTTTAAAGCTTCTAAACAGTCCTCTTGTCCATTCATCCTGCATGCTTAGTAATATGGATCTGCATAGAATCATAAAATCATTGGAAAAGACCTTCAAGGTCACTGAGTCCAACCGTAATCCCCTCAGCCCTATGCCTGTTTAACCATGTCCCTAGATAAGTGCCTCATCTATACGTTTCTTGAACACTGCCAGGGACAGCAACTCCACCACTTCTGTGGGCAGCCTGTTCCAATGCTTGACTTCTTTTGCTGTGTAGAAATTCTTCCTAATATCTAACCTGAACCTTCTCTGGTGCAACCTGAGGCCATTTCCTCTTGTCCTCTCAGTGGTTATTGTGGAGAAGAGATCGACCCCTGCCTCCCTACAACCTTCTTTCGGGTGTTTGTACAGAGCGATGAGGTCTCCCCTGAGCCTCCTCTTCTCCACACTAAATAACCCCGACTCTCTCAGCTGCTCCTCCTAAGGTCTGTGCTCCGGCCCCTTCCCCAGCTTCGTTGCCCTCCTTTGGACACGCTCCCTCCATGTCTTTCTTGCAGTGAGGGGCCCAAACCTGAACACAGAATTCAAGATGCAGCCTTGAATACCAGTGCTGAACACAGGGGGATATTCTTTAAAGTACTGTACTCTATATGTAAACATCCAGGAGCAATGGATGAGTTTTCTAGATCTTCTAGATCTGCAGCAGCTGATAACAGTTTCTTTGCTTCTTGCAACACAATCTGGCCATTAATTAGGACTTTCAGAGAGAAATGTGTGTAGGCTGTGAACATGCAGAGTGATGTGGAGAGGTGAGAAACAGATGTGTGGTCATGTATGCTGCACCGGTGAGATATTCCTCAGATGCTCTCCTTGTGCTAATTAGCTGCTGCCGTGTTGACTAACATTGGCACTGGTGTGATTAATTGAATGCAGCCCCGCATTCGGTTTTCACGCCTGTCTTAATCTCCTCGATGCGCCATAACTAACGTGCTTCAATTAAAATAGTTTTGCAAGTGCAGCCTCTACAACTTCCTTATTGCACAAGACTCATTTCTTAGTGTAGATTAACGGGAGCAGAGGGCCATCGGCGCCTTGTCCCCATGCCCGTGTGGCGCTGGGTTGACGCTGAGGACGTGACCTGGCTCATTCCTGGGGCTTCCTGCTGTGCTAACGTGCCCAGACAGCGTGTTACACCCTTAGTATCTGCTATATCGCGTCCATTGGAGACGCAGCAAAAAGGAGCCACGTTCCACGTTGCTACAGCTGGAGGAGTCGCTGATAATGTCCCCTGAACACCTCCTTAGGAAAACTACTGCAGTTTATATTAAGTTCCTGTTTTTTAGTATTGCCAGTTGCTGCGTGTGCTTTATGTATCTACATTGTCCTCTGTCAGTCTACCAAATACATGCATGTGTGTATATAGTTTTTATGTATGTATCTATATAAATATGTATGTTTGTATATATATGGAGAGAGGTTCTAGAGCAGGCATTTTTCCTTTGTGAAGTCCAGCTCCACGACAGTTTTCAGACCCTGCCTGTCATTATAGGAACATGCAGCAACCCGCAGCACAATTAATGTTGCCACACTGGGTTACACGTTGTATGTACTGTGCTGTCTTCCAGGTAGAAGAAACATCTGTAAGTCACAACGAATGACTCAAAATGCTGCTGCCAGCACATAAAAGTGGAGATGATATTTGTCTGATCCCATTTCTGCATTTGTAAGGAGTTTCTCACACTTCCCTGAAACAACTTCTTTTTTTTTTTTCCGTATAAAAAAATACCCCTTGTAAATTAGAAGAGAGTTTTTAATCTTTCCCAGGTAACTGGAGAAATAATCTCTCTCTTCCCTACTCCCCCCTTATCATCCCTCCCCACAGAATGCTAAAACATTGTTATTCCTCCTGCAGTCGAGAGGTGGTTTCGCAGAATACAGATGAGGTATTTGTTGGCTAATAAAAAATAAAGTGAAACAAAAGAGGCAAGTCTTTCAAGTACAAATGGGGCTTTGGAGAGCTCTGCTGGAAAGTGTAATTTCTGCATGAGCACAAGTGTTTCTCCATGTTGCCTGGAATACTTCAGTTAGATATTTGGGCACACTTCCTATTATGGCTTCTATAAAGGTGTCATTTGTCAAGCTAGGAATTGTGTACAAAAATGTTTGGAAACAATAGAAATGGATTTCAGAGGACTTTGAACTGCACCTGCAGGTAAAAAAAAATCACAGTACTTTGCAGTGTACTGAGCTCCGTCAGATCCCTGCTTTTCTTCACTACCTTCCACAGGATTAGCTGAACTTAATTGCTTTTTTTGAACCATATCATTAAACAATTTGTGGAGGATCTTTCTTGTGAAGGAAACTAAAGCACTATTTCACTTTCAAGAACTTGTTTTTGGAGTGTTTCTCATGACAGTGATGCTTTTTGACCTAAAAGGAACAAAAAGAGACTCTGTGGTGTGTTTTATCTAGATGTTTAACTAATTACAGCGGGAAATGTGCATTTATTTTTTAGTTGAATAGAATTTTTTCCCTTAATAAAACACAGACTGTGTGTCTTGTCTTCAATAATGCCCAGTATAAAAGCGTATGGAAAAGATGCTCTGATGTCCCTGATTTCAATGGCATTTAAGTCACTTAGGAGAGACACACGCAAATATTTTTCTGTATCTGATTATAGAAGCTCTTCAAACTAAAGTCACAACATAGGATTTAGGTAGACAGAATATAATCACCCTCATTGCAAGATGAATGCACAAGGGAAAAATGGCATAGGATTTTGTAATAGCCACAAGTGGTCAAGGCATTGCGTTTATACCTTGCTAGTTTTACCAGCTATGTCTCATTCCCTTATTCAGACAGACAGACACACACACCCCTCTTTTGTAATTACTTGTACTTGTTAACCAGCGTGGGGGTTGATTTTCCAGAGGTCATTTTCCAAATAAGCTTTCAGAGTGGGGCCACTAGAGAGCTGCCAATATGGTACAGTTTTTTTATAATTTAAAAATTAAAGTAGGTCCATCACATGGATCTTAAAATCAACACACTATGAGCATTTTCTTAGTGATCTGCCATCTTTGTGTTAAAAAACAACAACGGCAAAAAAACAGAACCCCCCTCAAACACCTTCTACCTTCTGTTTGTATATGAAGCTGCATCTATACATGATTCATGGTGGTAATACGTTACTGTGGAAAAAATGGGAAGGAACTGTTACAAGGAAGCTTGTGATAAAAAACATGCTTTTTATTGTTATTTAGACAAGTCTAGGTGCTGATCCTGCATAACTTTTTGAAAATGCCTTGTATTGGAATACAATGCATAGGACAATAATTCTGTCAAAAATGATACTCCATTCTTCAGTCAAGTCCAGTATTTGGAGTGCAGTGTCCTGATCATAGACATTGAGAAATTTTGCTGAAATGAGGGCAAATAGACAATCTGATCCTGCTTGCATAAAATCATGCAGAACAACATTTTGTAGGTTGTAACGTAGACTTTTTTCCGCCTTCTTCCTTGCAGAAGGTGAGGACAGAAGATGGTCTTTTCAAACTACTTGGGTGTAAATAAGAGTAAGCGTCTAAGCCTTTCAGCTGCAGATGCACTTCTTTTCCATGTGATTGAATCACTTGGCCTTCCGATGGGATAAGCTCCAATCTCTCAGTTTTGCAACGTGACCCATGGATCTTCTCTTCTTTTTTTTCACTTTTTGTCTTGAAGAAAAGACAGATGTGGGCCCCTGGAAAAAGAGCAGCTTCTTGACCAAATAGCCTCTGATTCCCCCCAGGCCACTTGTTGGACCTGATAGCCTTTGGAGGCCATGTAATATTGAAGGTAGAAATAGATAAAACATACTATAGTTCATGGCAATGCAGCCCTGCCTTTGCACCGCAGTGTTTATGGTAGTACATAAACACCCTTACAGGGGTGGCTTACAGGCTTAATTTGTTACATGACGTGGCTATACAGTACCTGGCCTAGAGGAGATGGGTTTGGCCAAGACCTTTAAAATCTGCTTCAACATAATAACTGTGATGAAATATTAAAACAGTAACTGTCCTTAGAAAATGCTGCTGCAACCCTTAAAATACTGTGTTTCCAGCATGTCAAGATGGGTGGAAAAGTCTAAAAGAGCAGTAATAGTTTGAGAGAGACCAGATGAGCTCAGATTTGGGAGAGAGGCTGGAAGGTGGATAACTTGCAGGAGCAAGGCTGCTCGACTAGTCAGTCGGTGGGAAGGGAAGCAGGAGGTGTGGCAGATTGTGGGAAGAAAAGGTTGCTCGATTTCCCAAAGACCTAACCCTGCCTGGTACAGCTGTCGCCATCTGAAACTCGCTGCGTACATACGCATTCCCAGCTGCCCATCCTGGCGATTATCTTGAAGTCCTGTCTATGATAACTCCCTGGGATTTGGGGTTCTTCCTCTTTCTGCAGGAATCATGTTTGTGAGGTTGATGGTTGGCCATGAGGTTCTCAGGGCTCAGTTTCGGGACATCACTCGAGGTGGAGCACTGCAGATTCTTATTTATTCGAATATTTGATGTTTAGAGTGCCTGGCTGTATTTGCTTTGTTTTTGTGAAGAAATGGAGAGGCAATGATCTATTGTTTTAAAAACTGGTAGGTGCAGCTGGGAGATTGCATGGTACAAGATTAGAGTCATCATTACTCATATATGGTACCTCAGCTGAGGTTAGCAGTGAAAACAGACCTTGTTCTTGCTTGCACACCGTATTTCCTTCTACTCCGGACTTCGGCAGTCATTTAAAAGATCCTGAACTGGAGTTGTTCATGGTCTTTTGTGGATGCAAGGAACCTTGCACTGAGATTGCATGCATCGTGAACTGAGTCCAAAAGAGCTTCACAGATATAGCCCTGATGAACATCTGAGTATTCATCTTGTCTGTAACATTTCTAAGTACTAAATATAGGGAGTATTCACAAATTAAGAAGGGAAAAAACTGTTTCAAACATCAGACATATTTTAGATTTACGGCTCACTGGCAGATTTGATACCCAAAGGCAGTTGCTTATTTTATTCTAATATGTCCATTCATAATTTTATTTTTATTTTTTGAAGGAAAGGAAGTTTATCTCCTATACTTACCCAATAGCTTCTGAAATACAGTAGCCAATTTCAGTCAAATATGAAAATAGGGGAGGGTGTTATCTTAAAAATACTCCCATAATTTTTGAGAAAATCAGTGGCACGTTAATGGGGAGAGGCACCAAATTTGGGCCTAAATTGAGGGAAAGGTCGGGTGGAATTCTGCTCTTTGCATCGTGTTTCCTGGGAATCAGGCGGCAGGTGCCTGGCAGCCTGTAGCTGCGGCTCTGCTGCTTCTGCTCATACAGCCAAGGGAATATAGAAAGACCTGGGCAGAGGTTATTGCTGTGATTACATGGAATAAACCTGCAGGAGGCTGGGGGCTTGGTAGTACTTTTGTTTGTAGTACAAGCTGGTTCATGTCTTCAGTTACTTAAATATAATGCAAGGGGTTACTGCTTTTTGGTTTAGTTTCAATAGATCTTGAGAAGCAGAGGGCTGGAGGGCATCCGGACAGGACATTCTCATGTGGCTATTCAGAACAGCAGGATGGGCTTTTTAAAGGTAGCATAAAGGGGGTTTCCTTTAAAGTGCTTCGTGATGTAGCTGACAAGCCAAACAACGGATCTGGTAGCACATAAACGTGAGCAAATGCCTGGTGAGGAGAGAGGCCAAAGAACTGATGACTGCAGAACAGTGGTGGAGTATCTCCTGGTGGAGTTGTCCCACAGAACTCGGTATTGACACCTAGAACTGACCCTGTGTGTGGCGTAGGTGCAGATAAACGGGGCAGCGGTCAGGTCATCAGGGCTTGGATTCGTGCTCTCCAGCAGAAGGGCCAGACTTCAGTACACTGCCTTCCTCTCACGCAGTTACAGCTGCGGCTTCAGCTGTGCATTGCCGAGGAGAGCAGTGGAAGGGGCTTGTTAGACCAGCTCTGACCTCTGTGTGTTTAACTCAGCGCCAAGGCTGAGCCTAGCCAGTGGTCCTACCCCATTGTTCTTGCTTCCTGCCATCTTTCGGTGTTTGGCATCCTGCAATCCTTTTAACCAAAGCAACCCACTTCCTGCTGTTCAAAGTACCGTCGTCCTCTGAAATCTGGGAACGTGACAACTTTGGGCTTCCTCGCTGCCATTCCATCACGTGAAGAGGGGTAACGAAGACCGAGGCCGATAAAAGAAGTCGTTCAGGCTTAGGTTTCAGATAAAAGCATCCAGGTTGCTGACATATTCCAGGCTAACAGTATCGTTTCTGTTCTCAGTGGCAAAATATAAAGTGAACAAAGAAATATTCAGTGCTGAATCTGCCGGATGTTTATCCTGCTGCATATCGTGAGCCAAGCGCGGAGCTACAGAGACTTCAATGAAAAAATTACCTGTCACTTCTTTCTTTCCCTTCCCTTCCCTCCCTCCCCTTCGCTGCATGTTTGAAAGCGTCTGCTCCAGCCACTGTAGGGCAGGAGTTTTTAGAAACCAGTTCAGGGTCAAAGTCTGGATTTTATGAACCCGTGGCAGGTCAGAGGGTTCATTTTTGTGAGTGCTCCTCTGTCCCATGAGCAGTTCCAACTAAAAAAAAAAAAAAAAAGATGTGTTTGTTACTTATATGTTATTTATCATCTTATTTATATATGCTAATCTCTATTATTTCCCCAATAAGAGGTAGCCTCTGTAGAGTGCATTGGATTAGAAAGTATTTACTGAAAGATTCTATAGTGCTAGATCTCCATTAAAAAAAAAAAATCTAGCTTGTAAAGAAAAGCTATTTTCTGGAATCTTAAGAAATGCTTTGGAGTAGGTCATTTGCGTCTCTATTAACTTTAGCTGAGTGTTGGATTTTTTTTCCCCCCAATATAAACTTTGTCTTTTTGAATTCCCAGTGTTACGTCAAATGTTACAGCAATCTGCGAGAGAGATTTGTACTGTGTGTAAAATGAACTTTAACTGAAGCTTGGTAGGTTGGTATATATAGGTCTTCTCAGAAACAGGCTGCATTTAGGATGTTTAGTTGAATTCTCCAGAACAGCACTTATTCTTAGAACTAGGTACTAATTAAACTGCTAAAAAGAAGAGGGCTTCAAAGGAAAATGGAGAGGGAGGGAAAAATAGTTTTGAGAACATCAAATGTAGTTCATTTCTGCAGAGGGACAATGCAATCAAAACAAACTAAATGCTACTATAAACAAATGAATAACTGAAAATTAAACTAATAGTTGCTGTCATTAATATTTTATGCTAATGTTAAATATTTAAAAATTATTTTTATTGTTTAATGTTTATTAATGTTGAACTACTAAATAAATATTAAATACCATTACCACTGGCACCACAAGGTAACAAAATATTCCAAAGTAGTTTTTAAATTTATTTTTCCAGTTGTGCTGAAATTGTAGCTGTTGTTCCTCATAGTATCTCTTAAAACTACTTTGGTTATGTAAAATTTTGTGCTCTTCTGTGCAGTGAGATTTGGGTCTGGCTCTTCACTGCTCCCGAAGAGCCGATTTGAATCTCTTCCTCATGCCTCCATCAGCGTGCCGTGCTTCGGCAGCTCGCAGGCATTCTGTCCAGAAGGGAATTGGGAATTGTTGGCACTGAGTTCTTGGGAAGGAGCCCAGTTAACTAGTTCTTCCATTGCTCTTCCCTGGGAGAGCGATGCTGTCTCCTGTATTTGGACTTCCCTCCTCCTTTTGCCTCGTACTCGTGCGCTCACATCGGGTATTCGCAGGTTGCCTTTGCTTCTGTGTCCTTCATTCCTGACTACTGCAAGACCTACTTTACCGTCAGGGTGGAAGCAGCCTTTAACTTTCAATGTGTGTGCCGAGAAATGACAGTGTGTGCATTTGCATGGAGGATGGTACAGTCAAACCAAGCTTCTCAGCGTCCCCGAGCCCCTTCCACGTGCTGCATGCACCAAGGGTCCCTGTCGTACCCGGCAGGAAGGGCTGCATGTTTGAGGCCTCCGCCGCAGCCCTTGGCCTGGCTGCTGCTGCTAGCAGGAGCCAACCACGACAGACATCGGCATGTGCTGAAGGGAAATGTGACCTACGAGTTAAAACCTACCCTTAAAAATGATTCTGAAGGGTGTGGGGAGCGTTTTTGCTTTTTACAAAAGAAAAAAAAATTGTGATTAGGATTTCATGCGCTGGCATGATAAGTGATAAATCGTGATATGTTCATTAAATAGGAATGAAATATTTTTCATGGTTGAGGTGTGATTATTTTCATATTTGAGGTGTGATTATGTTACGTATATATATATAGGAAGTGTAACAGTGTTAGTTGGGATCTGAAGATCCAGCATTGCTGGAAACAGAAATCTGTTTAGTTTGGTCTTTGCTTGCCTTGGTGTCATTGGGGTTATGCACATGGAAAGGCAAGGGAACAGCCAGCTCGCGTAGTGCTGCATTAGTTTGTATTTGTCATAGCTGCGTATCAAATCTGAAGGTCTCCAGAGCAGCCCTACAGAAAACTCCCCGCGCCTGGTCTGTAAAGGCAGAAGCTGATGCTGGAAAGATCCACGTTACATGGAAGAGCAAAGGGCAGCGTTCAAGTTAACCTGACAGGAAGGACATTGCACTAGCTGCCCATTCTTGGTATAACTAAAGGGATTTTGCATAAGGGACTCCAAAATTAGCATCTTCCAGGAAACCTTTTTTTTTTTTTTTTTTTTTTTTTTTTTTTTTTTTTATTTAAGGTCCTTGTACACTGACGCACACATTCCTGGAAAATGTCAACATCAGCAAGCAGGAGGTTAGTGGGTAAATTTTGTTGACATGTGCCAGTGAATGACCGAAGAAGGAAATATGGAAAATGTGGAGAATGAGAATGGGAGGTCAACCTGTCCACGGAAAGTGGAATAAAAAGAAAAAGATTTGAGGCTAGGGAGAGAGAAAACACTATGATGTATATTTAAAATTTTAAGAATAGAAATTAGCTCAATGCCTCAACAAGGTTTAAAACGCATGTTCCTGTAGAATTAGGAGATGAACCAGAAGCTTTAAGCTTTTTAAAAAAGCTTCAAGAGTATAAAGTAGTTTTTGGACATTTAGCATATCTTAGGACCTCTGTCCGCAACAACCAGTGGTGTGTCAGGTTCTTTTAGCTTGATGTGATATGTTTGTGGCGTTGCGTGTTTCCCGTAGGCTGTTATTTAAAGACTGATGGACTGCACTGTGGTGGTAACTGTGTTGCCTACCACAGACTCCCGGGGATCTGAACCTCTCTTTTACCTCTTACGTATGTGTGTGTACATGTGAGCATACATATGCACATTTAAGGGGTTGTATTCAAATTATATATATATGTTTAGTATCAGTAAGACTGACTTATACATATAGACTATATACGTAATACCTAAGTAGTGTAATAGGTATTATAAGCTTTAGTCTGTCTCCTTCTTAGATGAAAACTTAATTGACAGGTGTAGTCTCAACACTAAAAAGTAGCTGTTTACCTCTTTACTTCATGAAACAATTAAACAAATAATAATAATGATATATTGGTCATTGTATTTCTCTCTGCTGATAGGAATTTCTAACCCAGAATGGAATTGTGAATAATACAGCATTTTTTTTCAGGGTGAAACAAAATACTTTTTCAGGATGATTAAAACTCTTATTAACATTAACATCCAGAATTTTAAAATGCTACATCAGAAAATGTCATACTTAAGGCTTATGAGCAATTTGTGTCTAATTATAAAGAACACTGTGTAAGCTGAATTTGATACGTTTTTGGAAGGCGAGGTTAAGGTTAAGCAGGAAGGAAAACTGGGTAATGAATTTTCTGAGGGGAAGAACAGATAAGTAGTACATAAATATAACTTCCCCAGACACAGACTTTATGTTGGACTACCTGACCTGAAGCTAAAATTAATCAAATTTATGGCTATTACTGCACAAGATCAGAAGAGCATCTCGTTCAGAATTGGCAGCTGTCAAATAATTACACTGCGGTAGTTAACGATAGACTGATGCCTGAAATAAAGGTACCACATTTGGCACCTGTTTGTTGAAGTCAGTATTACTTTGTCTAGGTTAAAATGCAGAGTCCTCCACTGTGCAGCTCCCTCCCACCTAGGGTGCCCTCCCTACTGAGACCTGTCTTTGGGGGGAGACTTCACTCTCACTCTACAAGAGCATGAACTGAGCAAGGGAAAACAACAGCCCACATCGTTTTCTGTCATTGGATTACTCCAAAAAGCAGTTGTTTTCTCTGGTTGAAAGCACAGAGAGCAGCTTATTGCCAAAAGCTTGCTTTTCTTTCTTTTATCAAGACGGCAGCAGCAAGACTGCTTTGAATTACAGCTGTCTTTAATTTGAAACCTGCTAGAAAGCCATAGCAATTTTAAGATAAGGTTGAAGTTTTTCTTCCAAAATGAGCATCTGATAGTGCCTGGAATTTATGGAAGCATGTACAAGAAGGAAAAAATGTGTCTCCATTTTATGCTTAGTATATATTTATTTATGTGATAGCTCTGTTTGCTAAAATGTGTGCGAGAATGCATAAAATCCGTGCGCATAACATTGATTAAAGAATGCAGAAAGAGCGTGTTCTGCAATCCAGAAGTTTGGGGTGTTTTTTCTCAGTAAGCATGTTGGCTCCACTTGAGTTTCCTGCACCTGGTCGTAAAACAATAGACAATTCAACTTGGACTGTATAATATAACCTTCCAAAATTTTGAAGTGTGTTATAAATAACTTCCTCGGAAGCCAGAACAAGATTAAAATGTTCTCGTTGTTACTTCTTCCCTAACATGCCCTGGAAAATTTTGTGCTGTTCAAATATCCTAAGGTAGCTGAGTAGTTTGGAAGTTGATACACTGTCTTTGGTTTCATTAAAATGCTGGTGTTACCCATCCGTTATCGAGTTACCTTCTTTCAGATAGGGGACTTAACTTGGCTTTTTGCCCCCTCGTCTTTTTGCAAGGGGCTTTCCCTGCCCCTGCCTTTAATAGGGTAAGGAAGTTCCTCTGGAAGAGGTTGGCTCCTGGGGCTCTGCGTCCGGGACGTGACCGGGACGCTGCGTTGGTGCCCGTCGTGGTGGCACCGCCAGCCCTGAGCAGTGAGGGGTGGCTAGGGGATCACCTCGCCTTTTCCCACATTGTTCATGGCATTGACCAGCACCTATGGTAGGAAAATATCCATTCGGCTAGCCTTTTTAGAGAGGAAATTTTAGGGAAAAACAACAAAACTGACAGTAGCAGAGGAAAAAAAAAAAAAAACAAGATTTTTGGATCCTATGAGATGTGTTGAACACTAATTCTTTGCAGAGAGCGCAGGAACACCAGCTGGCAATGCATTTATTTTTGTTTCAGAATGTATCTGAGCAGTAAACAATTTAATAAACTTTCCATTTTAGTAGTTTTTAAACCTTTTCAAAAAGACAGTTATAAATCTTGTCAAAAAAGATATGTATAATTCTCTGTCTCTGGTATGCATCAAAAAATTTATTGTTTAGAGACTTCATTTTTTTTTCTGTTGTCCTAATGGTAGTGCTGACCTTTTAAAACAAAAAGCCTTCGTATCTGTGGGTGGGAAACAGGATATTTGAACTCTCCTGAGCGAATCTCTGCCGTGTTTGAATTTGCAGAAGTCTGCTGCTTTCATACTGAGGAAAAAGTCTTTGGGGAAGATGTGCTGTATCTTTAAAGAATGTTCTTAAGTTGTTTTTCCTCTGGCCCTTCTCATCTTGCTTTCCTGGAGATTTGCCTTATTTTAGGCTATTGATAGAACTCAGTCTAAACCTTTAGTCTAGACAGATAAAACTGTCATTTGTACCAGCTCAACTTATCTTACTTGCAATCACTCCTACAGGTTCATAGAACAAGTCCATTTATTTTGCTTTTCCTGGTCGTTTTTACCTGCTTTTTTTTTTCTTTTTCTTTTTCTTTTTCTTTCTTTTTTTTTTTTTTTCCCTCATGCAAGTGGTTCCTCGATGGCTGAAATTGGTACATTGGGCTGTATCTGCAACATAACCGCAAAAGATGTGTCCGTGTGGGTGCAGTCATGGCTTCTGAGGTATCCAAGCTAGCCTGGCGCCAGGAGGAGTGATGATATTGGTCTAGGAAAATGGCACATTACTAGGATAGCTGAGTGCCTTCAAGTGTTACATAGGCCTTTGTATATGGTGTTCATATAGGCATGTGTATAGGTACACGTTGTCCTGTGTAAATGAACCCTAAAGCTGTTGTTCTGGAGCCTGGCCCCACTCTCTTCTTGGCAGAGTGTTATGACTCCCAGCAGGTAGTACAGGACATATTGGAGCAATCTTGCTGTTCCTAAACTTAAATAGGAGAAACAAGAGTGTTTGTCCTGACAGAGCAGGCCTTAATGGGCCCCTGAGGATGATTCCCCTAAAAGGAACCTCAGATCTGTTATTTAAGAAAAAAGTATTTTCTTAGAAACTAGAAGGAGTTTTCATTTTGTTCCAGTAGACTTCTTAATTTTGCTGGCAAAAATAGGAGCCATTTTTCATCTGTCAATAACACTCCTCTCCATTCTGTCTGGATCTGGAAATAATGGCCTTGTGCATCATCTTGTTTACTCCTCCTGGTTGAAAAATGTTATAAATTCAATATCAGGTTAGACAGACTCATTTGTTTACAAAACCTATGAGGCTGTTGAGACACCGGTTCTCCGGGCAATTTATGGGTAGCGGTACTTCAGGCTGGAGCAGAGGGCCGAATGGGAACGCTTTGGAGGGACCATGTGTAGAGCTGTGACTCGGAGCAGTAGGCAGGCATGAAAGCAGATATTGCACAGTGGACACTCTTATTTTGGCTAATGTAGCCTGGGGCAGGAGGCTCTCTTGCTGCATCCTGGAGATATATATATATATATATTTGTTTTCATTTCTTTTTCACCTTGTAAATTAATTACTGCTTTGTACTTCCCAAATGGTGAATTGGTCATTTGATTACAGAGGAAGGTGCGTGGCCATATGCTTTAAAGATAGATGAGGAAAGTGTGCTTTTCCACCAGCATCACTGTGCCCCTGAGTTGGTTCCCACTGATTTAGTTCTGTTTCCTTCAAAATTTTGTGCATCTTCTAAATGCCCTGATACTCGAGGATGGCATTAGGTACTTTGGGATTTTGGTCTGCCCAATTCTTTTGTTCATATTTTCTTCACTTATCTTTTAGTAGTGACTTTTCTTTTCCTAGTGGGAGTACCCAGGGTACTTCTTGCAGATGTTCAAAGAAACTTAACTAACAGGAGTAAACAGTATGTGTTAGTTCCCATCTAAGCCACCTCTAGAAATTTGCTGCTCTTAGGGATACCTCACAATTCATATGTAAAAGCAAGAAAACAAGCAAACATTTTGGTAATAAAACATCTTCAAGAAGGGCAGGACCATTGGTCAGTAATTTCTGATAGAAGATGATAATTTATTGCCAGGAATGTTCATCTGTTCAAGTTAGCTATGTGTTAGGGCACTGAGTTGGAAAGTTTCAGAGCAAAATTTACATGTGAATTTGTTAAAATAGTCTCTGAATTCACTCCTTTGAGTGTGTGATTCTGTAAGGTTACTATATAAAATATATAAAATGAGTACTAGTTTAGAGGGGAAAAAATCCCTGTATTTTTCTTCTTATTATGAGATCCTGATGATGCAGAATTGAGATTCCTGCTCAGTCTTAACAGAGGGCAACCTACATTTAAGTTTGGAAACATGTTAATGGATTTTTTGACCTCGAGCTAATTTTCAGTAGTCTGGAGATTATTTATCATCTTCTGACCAGGTAAGCCAAGGCTGAAAATAACTCACAGGCCATGTACCATGCCAGATAATGTGTGAGCTGCCCTGGGCAGTCCTGGCTTTGGTGCCTGCTGCTGGTTTGGTGCTTGGGACGTGGCCCAACAAACGGCCTCGGTTCCTGCAAGCAGGCAATAGAAGGAAAAAGTAAATCCTAAAGTGTCTGCCTAGGGGTACTGTGGTACTTAAGGGGAAAAGGAGTAGTTTTATGTGTCTCTACAGCAATGGTAATATTCCCGGCCTCTCTCAAGCTGTGCAAAACACCATCTGATTTACTCTGTGAAGGGCCTGGTGTTGGGGCTGCTGCTCAGAGTGCTTGGGGCCCAGCACACCCGACCGCGCTCCAGCTTCCTCCTGCAACGCGGGCAACGTCGTGGTGGGCGTTCAGCAGGCCCTGCTGTAAAACTGCTTTATGTCCACAGGTAATTAGGTATTAATATGATAAAAGTGCAATTATGGCCTGCCCAAAGCAATCTTGCTGCGTTTCACTTTATTTCAGCAAGGCATTTAACTTGGATCCCAAAAGAGCAGGAAGCCCTTAAATTAGCATGGTTATTTATCTGCTTGGGTTGCAGATTTGAGGCCTTTTTTTTTTTCAATAAATAAAGGTAGAGGTAGTCACTACAGAAGTTACTGAGATAGATAAGTGAATCTTTTAGCTGCCTGTAACTTAGACCAGGAAAAAAAATGATTAGTATCACTTTGAAATGCTGACTGATCCTTTTTGCCTTTTCCAAAAATTTTATTTTTGAACTTAACTTCTCATCTCTTCTTTATATTTTCCCGAGCATACACACAGGATGAAAGGGAGATGAAAAGGTAAAGAAATTAGTGTAATCTCAGAAGAAATATGTTTAGTTTTGTTCTTGTTTTCAAAATTACACATTTTAAAAGCAAATGGCACCTAATTTTTTTTTTTTGTCAAAACTTCAAGATTTTTGTTGGAGCAAACGATGATCTTTTCTCCCAACTAGCTCTGAAGAAGATAATAATTACAGTGTGTAGAAATATTTACCTTCTTTTTCTTCTTGGAGTTGTTTCTCCTTTAAATCATTTGCACTTTGTAGCTTCTTGAGTTCAGGTGGATCAGCCGTCAGATCCACCTGACAGCTGCTTAATTACTGTAGGACAAGGTAAAGATACAAAACTGTGATGTTATCAGTTAAGACAGGAAGAAGGAACTAAGCCCTCCAAGGAGGGAACATTGAGGAAATGGGGTAAATCTGGCTCAGAAGTCTCCTTCTTTTTCAATTCTGGTATCTTTTTTTTACTGTAAATGTGTACAGTTATGGTTTTGTTTGGGGGTATGTATCTACTGAGGTGTGGCTTGTGGTGTAATATTCTTCCTGTATTCCTATTCTTCTTTCTTCACTGACACTGGGCTGATCTATGCGAACAACTGCTCCTTCCGTGTGAGCCTCTGCGGCCGATGAAATGGAGCACGTGGGTGAGAATGCGTGTGTATCAGCTCGAGTGCCCTGCCGGGGCCCGAGGCAGATGCCAAAGCGCGGGCAGAGATGTGGCCCCGCGATATCTGCATGGACATCTGGGGATCTCACTGCAGCACGCATGCGGGCACCAGCCCCAGCTGAGTCACTCGTGGAAACGGAGATCCAAGACTTCAAGGCAGTCATGTGAAGATGTGAGCTCATCTCACACCGCACCCTGTTTCTGTGGCCCCAGCAATGTTCATGCTCAACTCCGTGGGCTTAAACCCAGTCGAGATGTGCTTGGGTGTTCTGCAGCCCCATCTCCCGGCGTGTCACTGCCGTCTGTAGGTACCAAGCTCAAGAGAGTCCCTGGGCTCTGGGAGGGCCTTGGGCTGATCCTGCTGCAGCCGGTTGTTTGAGAGCCTGTTGTTGAGGGGTCCCAAGCCAGGCTGGGATTGGGAAGCCTAGTTTGCCTTTTAATTTTGTCCTATTTCTGCTCCTTTTAAATGTCCCATACAATGTTAAGTGAGTAATGAGTAACAGAGTAAATGAGAGGTGGACCTGCCGGTAACTCATGAGACATCTCATAATCATCGTTTGTCTTTTGCTGACTGATCGCAGTAGTGCTCAGAGAAGGACCAAGGGGCTAAATCAGCCCTTTTTGGTGAATCTGCCTATGAACTAAGTCAGTGGCATGAACATGTGAGCAACAGAGATGCCGCGTGTGTCTGCTGGGTGCCTGCTGCTCTGGCCAGAGCGCTTGCAAGAGCAGCGCCCGTTGCAATGGGAGGCATTGGCCCTGGGGGCCAACTGGCCCCCATTTGTGGAAGTGTGTCTGTCAGTCCTCAGGGAAATCACAGGGGAATAAGTCCCGAGAGTTACCTGGTTCTGCAGTGAAGAGTCATTCCTTAATTTAAGCACCCACCTTAAATAACTGTTTCTCAGCTGCTTGAAAGAGGTGCTACCCTGTGAAAGCATGGGTTTTCCAGCAGTGACTCATGGAGTTTTTAATTAAGGTAGCCAAGGCATCAGCAGCTGGGGAGAAATGTGAGCTTCATTCAATATAATACATTTAACTGAGACTTGCTGGGCTTGATTTTGTTCAACTAAAGAAATCTTAAGAGTGAAGAATGAGCTCCCTTCCATGTTTCTAGGAAGGCTGTTGTACTACAGGGGTAGTAGGCATCCTTTTTTGATCATTTGTGGCTTTAAGATTATTTGTTATTTTGTTATTTTCATCATTTGTTGCTTTTTTTTTTTTTTTTTTTCCTGTGGGAGCAGCTAACAGAGTTGTATAATTATACCCAGAAAAGTAATCGTCCTTTTAAAGCGACAGTGGCAAGGGGAAACTCTAAAGTGAAAACCACATACAGTGTAAGGGCATGTAATTCCTTAATATACAAAAGTTGAGGTAACCTTATTTAAAATGGGATATTGTTCTTTAAATCTGGCCTCTGGGCAAGAAGGATACACACTAGTATTCTGTTGCCTTTTTGTGGCTGATAATCTTTGATCTGGACTGAAGCAACTCCTACAAATGCATTGCTGACTTCATGATTTTTATTGTTCCAGTTTAACTGGTATTTTTATTCCCTGATGCTTGCTTCTTTTCTACAGGAAAGTCAATCTACTAGAGTGCCTTCCTATCATCTCTAAAAATGATGCTTAGCAACTGTAACTGATCAGAAATTAGAAAGAAATGCAAAAAAAATCCACTGCTAATTAAAAGAAACACCTGTTTTTGAGCAAAATTCGAAGTTTTGTGGGACCTGACTCATACGATTTGGCAGGACCATGATTTAAAAAAAGCCTAAAGATGTTGACCCTGTGAGTGCCTGGTGCAAGCCTCAGCTGTGGTCTTAGGTGAGTTACAGAACTATGGGATCATTATGGTTAGAAAAGACCTTCAAGGTCATCGAGCCCAACCATAAGCCCCTCAACACTATACCTGCTAAATCATGTCCCTCAGTGCCTCGTTTGCGCCTTTCTTGAGCACTGCCAGGTATGGTGACTGCACCACTTCCGTGGGCAGCCTATTCCAACGCTTCACTACTCTACTTCTGTGTAGAAATTCTTTCTAATATCTAACCTGAACCTCCTCTGGTGCAACCTGAGGCCATTTCCTCTTGTCCTTTCAGTAGTTATTGTGGAGAAGAGATTGACCCCTGCCTCCCTACAACCTTCTTTCGGGTAGTTGCAGAGAGCGATAAGGTGTCCCCCAAGCCTCTTCTCCACACTAAATAGCCCCAGCTCCCTCAGCCGCTCCTCATAAGGTCAGTGCTCCGGCCCCTTCCCCAGCTTCGTTGCCCTCCTTTGGACACGCTCCAGCACCTCCATGTCCTTCATGTAGTGAGGGGCCCAAACCTGAACACAGTATTGGAGGTGCCGCCTCACCAGCACCGAGTACAGGGGGACGATCACTTCCCTGGTCCTGCTGGCTGCCCTGTTCCTGATACCAGCCAGGAGGCCGTTGGCCTTCGTGGCCACCCGGGCACAGAGCTGCCTCATGTGCAGCCGGTGCCGACCAGCACCCCCAGAGCCTTTCCTGCTGGCAGCTCTCCAGCCGCTCTGCCCCAGATCTGCAGTGCTGCCTGGGGCTGTTGTGACCCAGGTGCAAGTGCATGGATGATGGAAGTTCTGCTTTGGTAGTCGAGGCATCCTCATCCGTTCTATACATGTGTAAAAGTGTGTATGTATATGTATGTATGTGTATATATAATATAGTGAACAATGAAATTTTATTTAATTGTCTTAGCTCACATTCTACACTCACCTCTGGTAGCTGTCTTGCATAGAGGTGAAGACTTTTTGTCCTCCCCTTTCTTCTTTTTGCTGGGTGTTTGGCAGTGCAAAAATGCCATGGGATGAGAATGTCATGATTTTCCTTCCTGATGTCTCTCCTGAGTCTTGCAGGCAGATACATAGCGTAGTTCTGCTTCCCTCTTTAGTTTGGATGTTGGCAGTAAGATCAAGGGGGAGGAATCTTGGGATCTTTTTCTTTAAAAAGTCGAATTTGTGAATGGTTTCTGTGCTTTTTCTTTTTTTTTTCTTTCCTTTTTTTCAATATTAAAAAGCTTTTTGTTCCTTCTGTCATCAGCTCCTTCCATCCTCATATGTAACTGCAGATTTTTTTTAGTTACTTTAAACTATGTTTGTGAATATCTTTTATATTGGCAGAATGGTCAGTTGAGACCACTCAGTTGCCTCTGGGGAGCTGCAACATTTCTTTATATTCTGGCCGCAATTTTTATTATAATCATTATTCTGTTACGATTTAATTTCAGAGTACAGTATAAAGATAAAGTTACCCCTACAGACCAATACCTTCAATTGATACAGCTTTAAAAACTTTCATAAAAGGGACTTTCCTAAATTCACTCCTAAGAAATGATCAGATTTTAGTGCTCTCGCAAGGTCAGGCAGTAGCTGGTCTACTGAACGTGATGCCAACAACCTGCCACCGTCAGCATCTTCCCAGTGGCTAATTGCACAGGCCACTTGGCTCCAGAGCACCCCTTGCGTTTTGAGGGTTTTTTGCTGGGTGTTTGGCAGTGTTTAAAGGTAACAAAGCTGCATCTCCTGCCTACTGTCCTGGGCTAGAGTGGCCACTGGTCAAGCAAGCGCCCCAAAAAAGTCTGAGGGATGCCGAAGTGTTTTCTCCTAGGAGAGCAATTTCACTATCTTTTGTTTTGCTTGTTTTCTACTCAAAAATAACCTCCTAGTGCCTCTAGGCACTGTCTGGTTTTCTTTTGTGTGTTTCTGGATTCATATCAAAGAGAAAACAGATCTTCGTATACACACTGGTATACGGATTCCTGACGTGATAGAGGCTCTCCTGCGCCGTTTTGCCCTCAGAGTTTTATTAAAATGCTGGGTTTTCTCAGAACTCCAGTAAAAGATGCTATTTTAGTTTGTCTATTAACAGTATGATCCAAACCCACATGTTATTTTAAGTTCCTTCTGGTATTAGAGTTCAATGTGTCCTTGATTTCGCTTGTGTTAATTTGCAGAGAACAAAATGCCATTTGTTATTGCCAGGAAGCCTTAAAAAAAGGGTATGGGGTATGGGAGGTGTGTTATATCCAACAAGTGCGAATAGCCTTTTGACATAGTTCACCTTGTCCTTCATTACCTCTCCTTTCCTTTTCTCCCTTTGAGTGTGCTTTCTTTCCAGGATGATCCAGATTTTTTAATCTGTTTGCAGAAGTAACTGCAGAATATTGATTTTTGTCTGCATTCAGCCCCTTGGAAATAGCGCTGAAGTATGACATTAAATCTCAGCTACAGGGTTTTAAACTCTCCTCATCCTCTCTTGAATGGTTAAAAAGTCCAGGCTTCTTATGTAAACAGCTACAGGGAGGCAGGAGTTATTGCTGAGGGTGTTGTTGGTACTCAGAAGCTTCCTGCTGGTAAGGAAAGTCCTGAGAAAGCTGAGTCCAGCATGTCCCATCAAAGTCAAACTTGTGTCTAGACAGAAAAGCTTACATAAGCCATCAAAAGAGGACGGGTGCCCTGTGTAATTGAAGTGCCTAGCAAATGAACACTCAGTACCTCTCATTATTTGGCCCATAGATGCTGAAAGCCAAAAGCACTTTTATGCTTCTCAGCTCATCGTAGTTGACAATGCATGAGCTCATTCTCTTGCCTTGATGGTTTTTCAAATACATGTTTGTCTTCCAGTTGTTATTACCTCACTTAAGGCTTTATTCTCCTGCCTAAGCCAAACTACTTTTCCTAAGACCCCTTATAAACCTGCTTAGCTTATTTAAAGCAGATATAGCATATTAGTGTTTTTAAATGGCCTTGAGAGGCTGCTTATGGCATTTGGCAAACAATGCAGACAACATGCAAGTCATTAGAGAGAGTTCATGAAGACAAATGGTTTATTCACATGTAAAAAAATACGGGGACTTTCTAGTTTGTCTTTAAAAAGGCATGATACTGTAGTTTCAAGCTGTTGGGATTCTCTTCTGTGTACCTGAGTACTGCAGGGGGACCTCTGGCACCCCTGTTGTGCAGAGCTTGTCCTAGAGCAACATTTGCTTTCATTTTCCTTTGGTTGAATATGCATTTCCTCAGGTGAATATTTTGTGTTTTACTCACAGTCTCCTAAGAATTGTGTCTCAGATTTTATTTTATTTATTTTTTGTCAAGGGCACTCTCTATGCCTGCTAACTAAATGACAATGGCAAGGAGTGTTTTGGATTTGGACGCAGCTTCTTCAGCAATTTATATTCTTAACTTCAGTTTCTCAGGTGTTGCTCCTAGCTTTGCTCATGCCTGTATGTACAGCCTCCTCAATGCAGTTTGCTGGTGCTTCCCACTCAGACGGACTCGTCTGCTTGGGGGTAGGATCCAGCCAAGCACCCCTGGAGGTGTCACCATCACCACACGGCGAGTCTGTAGGCTAAATGCCCTGAGGACTGACCAGCCTTCGGAGCCTTTGGACAACCTAGGCTCCCTACTTTGAGTGCCCAGGAGCGCGGTCAGACTCGTTTCTCCTGTGCCTGACCACAAAAGGCTTTTTGGGAAGGGACACTTAGCTTGCTAATGCCCAAGGAGGAAACATGCACTTGTGTGTGCCATTACAGAGGGAGCAGTGTGTGGAGTTGGGCTTTTCAGTGTGGCTGTCTGCACCTGGGAGGCAGTAATCCAGGTGCTTGGGTTTGGTTTCCAAACCCAAAGAGACTCTGACTGATGGCCTGAGCTTAGGTAGCCTAACCCTTCTCTTGCCTTTTGGAAGGCAGCTTGAGTCCTTCAGTTGTTTTTCCCTGCTAGAGCATGTAGTTAATCCCTTTGTAACTTCCAATTTATGGACTAATTTATACAGTGCTGTGGCCTGGCTGACACCCTACGCAGACTATATATTGACTTTTATTGTATTGTTATTTTCCTTGAGTTTGTAATAAAAGAAAATTCTTGTCAGTCAGACTGAAGCAAGAAAGGGGGAAAAAAAAGTTATCAGTACTTTTTCCTTGTGAAATGAATTTTTGTGCCATTGCTCAGCTTTATGAAATTACCGTTTTTTGGCTCCACTCTAAGAGCAGAAGCCCAGCTAAATTATTTTTATGCTCTCAGGTGCAGCAATTAGCTGTACATCTCTGCACGCTGTGCTGTCTGGTGATGTTCCTTCCTAGGCTCTTAAAGCATTCACTCTTAAACTGAATTTCACAGAATGAAATTTAAATGGTCTCTCCTTCTTAGTCTGACTCTCATTCCTTCTCTTTCTCTCCTTTTTTTTCCCCCTCCCTCCCCCATTACCCACAAGAAATAGTCCAAAATTTTTGAAGCTTTATTTAAAGTGAAGTTACAGGCATCTCTCGTAAGTGTAAACATACTGTGCTCCTAGATTGCAGGGCGATGACAGTGATCCTCTGAGGGGCCTTCATCTGTGTCATCCCCCAAGACTCTTCTGAGTGCAGTTACCCCATCAAGTTATTTACTGTCCTTGCAAGTGAATCACCTACAGCTTTTTCATATGTATATTCTGAGAGTAAGAATTTTAGGAGAGGAAATATTAACCCATTTTATAAGTTACATGTCACTGCCCAAGAGCGTTCGGGTTGAGCAGAACTTCTCCCTCTGCCACCTCAGATGAGAGAACTGTGCCTTTGATATGTGCCCAGGAATCCAAACATTTATTTCTTGTACTGGGGGTCTAAGAACATATTACCTGAGAAAGATTACCCTACTCATTCTGCAAATATGCTCTTTGGGAGGCTGGATGGCGGCACTGGGGCCTGTGGAAAGGGAGGAAGAGGGAATAGTGTTGACTCAAGGCATTGTCTCAAATTAAATGGATACATGTTCAGAGACTGGTTTATATACTGGATCAGACTGGCCACTGTCACGCAAAATGAGCGATGTAGTGGGTTTGGGCAGGGGAACTAGTAATAGCTTTTCCTTAAGTAGAGAGCAATGTGGCTAAGGAATGTACTACCTCATGCACTTTTTTGTTTCACCGAGATTGCTTTTTGAGGAGTGCTCATGCTCCTTTGATCACGTCCTTGAGCACCTTCCCCTTGTGCACGCCTTTGTGTCCCGCTCCCTTCCAAATAGTTCCTGTGACAGCAGATACCCAGACTGAAAATGTTTGCCATAACTCATAAGTCAAAGCACTTTCAATCCCAGAATAGAGGAGACTGCATGCAGACTTCATTACACAGTCTTCATAACATAAACAAGCTTGCAATTATGTCATAGCAACAAGCACTGTGCTTACATGTAAGTTTGATTCAGGTCTCCAAGAGTGGAAGACCTTTGCATCCAAAATATCACAGCGACCTACTTCTCTGAAAGAGTGCCCTACATAATTTCAGAAATTAGATATGACACCAATATAGTAGGCCATATGGTGCCTTTTGCCGGTGTAGGGTGAACAGTGGGATATTCTTGGGGCCACACAAATGTCTGTCGGCTGACTAGGTGAAGTCAGCTCATTATTAGTTGTTGGTGGGAGGTGTGATGCTTGTTTTCCTGATGTTGTGAAGGCAACAAACTCAAAGCACCGGTTGTTTTTTAAAAAGGCATTTGCTAATAGTATGGGCATGTTCCCCAAAAGTGTTAGTTTTCCTGTTGCTGGAAGTGGGTTGTTTGACCAGTATGGTCTGCCTTCATTTGCTGCTGAGAACCCCAGAGGCTACATCCAAGATTATTTAAACTACTCGGAACCTCTCAATAATTAATAGAGACACAGGTTTTCCCAGGAGCAGTTAGATACATTTAAGAATTGGCCTGGAGTTCTTACTTTTCTCCTGTGCTTTCCCCAGACCGGCTGCAGTACTTGTAAGATATGTTGCTACCCGATAGCGTGCAAGGGCCTGACCAGCTGCATAAGGGTCGTTACGTCGGGCACCTACGTCGTTAGCAAAGAGCATTTGTATGCTCTTCCACGAAGGTGTCTTCAGGGCTTCCTGTAAGTATGTGCTCCACCATGAACCCTCTGTATAAAGTGGCAGTACAACAAATGGCAAAGAGAGAGGTGGCAAATCACGTGCAAGAAGCACCACAGTGCTCCTCATCACCCCACCGTGCCGTTTGCTGCATCGTTCTTGACGCAGCTGCATCTCCCCAAGAGGGCCGTGTTGGGAAGCGCCGCGTGGGGCCTATCCCTGGGCAGCCCCTGGCCTGTGGGGCGCGAGGAGGCAGCTCTGGGCAGCCGCCCGGCCCCGTGCGGAGCCGTGTGCGGCCCGGCCCAGCCTCGGGAGCTGCCCGTGGCTGCCTGGGAATGCCGCGAGGCAACACGTTAGTGAGGGCACGGGGAGGGAGGCTGCCTTGTGTGAGTGTCGCCTGTTTGGTGGCCTGGAGACCCTTGAACTCTTGGCTGTGAGGGAATGCCACCTGGGTATCATTTTACATACGGTGCGTTTTGCTTAGCACGTTATTCTCATTCTGTTGCACCTTGTTGAACTGTGATGTAGCAATATCCCTCCCAGGGATATGAGGTAGTACTTTTTTATTTTTATTATTTTTATTCTGCTTGCACATTATTCTATAAATGAAATCTTGTTCACAAATGAAAAACAGAAAGTACCAAAGATGCTTTTCATCAGTCCTTTTTCTGTAGTTCAGTGGTTTCCATAAGCCTTTTCCCTTGCAGTGTTTGGTTTGTTTTCTCTGATTATTATTATTTTATTTTTCTGATAAACTGTGGGAGTGAGCTTTCCTATAGTGCCATGTCCTTTTTTCCAAGGCCTGAGCACATTTCAGGTACCTGCTTGCTCGGTCTTCTGTGTAGTAGCTCTGGGATTGAAGTGCGCTCCTCAGCCGAAATCCTGAGAGGATGAAGTCTACCCCAGCGCAGAGGCGGCCGAGCTGCCCGGGCTCCTGGGCGCCGTTCGGGCCGGACCCCTTGGCTCCTCGCAAGGCGGTGAAGATGCAAAGGCCGCGCATTCCCGCAGCGGCAGAGCGGCTGCGCATGCTGGGGGTGTCCCCGCCGGCCGGGGCTGCTGCAGGCGCCCGCGCTCGGCTCCGCTCCTCCCGACGGCCGCCGCACAGGCTGTGCGCAGCCATCGCGCCGCCGGTGCTGGCATCGCTTGCAGGGCTCTCTCTCTGTGTTTATTAGGTGGCATCCCCGGGGATAATCTCGTTTTGGCTTTTAACCACAAGGTAAACGCGCAGTGACCCCCGGGCGATCTCTTCGCATAGCACCGCGTACTGCCAGCTACTTGATATTGGTGATGATAGCGTTTCTGGCAGGGCCTGCAAGGTGGCAACCTCATTGTTCGGGAGCTGTGATGTTTATTGACAGACAGGATTATTTTCTTTTGTTGCCAGCACCGAAGGCACCTGCTGATCAGAAACTCTTTATCGCAGCACTTCATTTGCTGTCTCGCCATTTTTTGAAAGGGAAGGCTTTAATCTCTTGAGTCTGGAAGTGAATGATACAGTTACGCTAAGTACATGATGCCTATCTGTGACTGAAGTTAATATATTTCTTTTTTTTTCTTTTTAATAAAGATTGCAGTCCAAATAAATTGCAGTGCAAGTGGCTCGGCTACAGACGTGAGATGAGTCAGGTCTGGGTAACTGCCTCTGTGAGGAGCATTTGGGTTGTCCTAAAGATGCCCTTTGCTGAACTGTCTGTCTCCGTGTTCCCTGCTGGGCCAGAGAGCTACACCAGAGTTATGCAGTGTCTCCATGCTGAGTATTAATGCAGGGCGAATTTGCAGTTTCTTTGTTTTTTATTGTTATTTTATTGTCTGTCTTGGGAGTCCAAGCTGCTCTTTGCAGTGATGGTGCTTACTTGGGGTAAACCCAGCATAATCCCCACTGGGAAAACAGCACCTGGGACCAGTCCCATGGCACTGTTCAATCAGCGCTTTGAGCTGATGGAAGTTACTAGTCAAATGCACTGATGTGATGTATATTCTTATATATTCTATGTTTTTTCAGGAGAGTGGTTTGGAAATCTTCAAGTCCTCTTAGACTGGTATTTGCTTGCTACATTTTAAAATGCTTGCCCTAAATCAAATGCCAGTACAGTGAACTCTCCTTGAAGAACGTTTTAGGGGTGGACTCAATTTGAGCTGATAACCGTGGATGGTTGTAATGATTAAAATATCCCTGAAGGTTAGAATCTGTCTTATTGATTACACTGTGCAGAGCTTCTGGGTAGCAACGCCAGATCGAATGGAGTTTGGACGCAAACGGTGCTTCTCCTACTGCTTTATAAGCAGAGTTTTGTGAATTGTGGCGGTTGTATGGGTAAATGTTGTGAGCTTTGCTTTTTATTTGATAGGAATGGTTTTGTATTCTCTCCGTGCTTTGTGTTGTCTCTGGGATTCAAACTGATTGGGAGCATAATGAAATTTATGCTCAGCCAATGACTTTCAAATAAAGAAGGAAAAATTGATGATATTTGAGTGTGGTGGTGGGGTTTTTGTTTGTTCTGTTGTTGGTGTTTTAACCTGAAACATGAACTTCTCTCGTCTATTTCTGTTCTCTGAGTCAAGAGGGAATACTTTGCCCTCAGGCACCTATATATATATATGTGTGTGTGTGTGTATATATATGTGTGTATATATATATATGTATACACACATACACACATATATGTGGGGGGGTGCATATATATATATATGCGCACCCATAGTCTCCTGCAGTTTTTTTGCATACTCCCATTGCTCCTTGCTGTTGCTTAAGGAAATTAAGTGATTTGGCCAGCTCAGCCTTCCCTTGGCTTTAGCATTTCCACAGCTGCTGGCCGACTAACTCAGGTTTTAAGGTTAATTTGGCTTTGCTCTTGGAGAGAGCTGGCAGGGATGCGGGAAGGGTGTGGGATGTGGCAAGGAGGCTGCCAGCTTCCTTAAAGCTGCAATAACACGACCCAGCATAGCCTCGAAGGTCCTGCTGCTCCCTTTCTCCTGCAGCGCTGCATGGAGCTTGGGGGGGCCTCCCACAGCCATAAACTCAGGGATTAGTACGAATCTTCCTATAGAAATCCATTTTGCTTTAGTATAGCTTTGCACTTCTGAGTTTTATTAATAGGGTAACTCATATGAATAATGTATAGAAGTAGCACACTGTTTATGGCCACCTGTGCGCAGTGGTCTGTAATCTGGCTAATAAAGAGAGAAGCTCCCAGACATGTAGTAGGAGATGCTCGTTAAAAAGCCTTTGGGGACGAGTAGTTAAATGCTTCCAAGTAACCAAGGCAGTTGCAAAGACATAGTGAGATATATGACGAAGATTAAACTGTTTAGTATTAATTAAACTGAAAATTAGAAACATATATATATAGTAGAAAAAAAAACTCTTCTGGGCGGTTTTGCCCATTGAAAAGGCACTGTATTGATGTCACAGAATTTAGGCCCCAAAGGTCTTTATTAGATTGTTTGGTTTGAGGGATTAAGTTGGCTGAAATGGTTGCATGCCACCTGCAGAAGACAGATTTGAAAAGATATTTCACCAAAAGTTCAAGATGCCCATGCTGATAAGCTCAAATACTGTGTTAATGAAGCTAAAATATAATTCGACTATTGCGGAAAAATTCCTTGGGGGTTTCAGGTCTTGGGAGATGCTGCCAGCGTAACTGGTCATGACCAAGTAACACCCGCCCGCCGAGGCACAGAAAAAGTAAAATTCTCTGTGTTACCCTAGGATGTAGTTCCATCTTACGCAGCGCCTCTTGCCACGGCCTAGCACTTTGGAGGAGCGCCTCAGCTTGTAGGAGAAAATAAAACTGGAATCACACCGAGGAGAAAACTCTTTCCCTGTTTTTCCTGTGACAGGCTGAAGCCGTGAAGTGTGGTTGTAATTGCTGCCTTGTGCAAAACTGTAAGTATTATTAGCAGTTGAGTGCGGTGCTATTAATTATGTGCCTGTGGTTTAACACAAATAAGAGGTTGAACAGGGGGATTCTTGTGTTCAAGGGTCAGAATTGATCACTGTAATTATTCAGCTTGACCCTCCCTTCTGGTGTTAGCCATTTAGTTTTCCCCCATAAATTAGGTGGAAGCATTTCTTTTTTAAGAGAAGAGTACAGTCTTTCTTCAAGACTCCAAGTGATAGTTAGTCTACCACCTAGCAACCTGTTTCAGTGTTTAATTACCCACACCGCTAGAAAAGTGAGTCTTAATTCATGGTAATTTATTTATTCTGGATAATAAAGCCTCTGGGGCTGTCTGTCCTTTTAGTAAGTGTTTTTACAATGCCTAGCACAAAAGCATCTTTGACTCCTGATGGGAGCCTAGGTGCCACCAGAATGCGCAAATAGCTTGTTAAGGGGAAAAGCAGAATGAGTTTCTGTTTACTCAGATGTTCTGAAAGAATAAAAGATTAAGGAGTTGTTAGGTTCCTCCATGTAGTGTTTTTTTTTTTTTTTCCTTTCTTTCTCGTATTTTCCCTCTTATTATGGTCTATATAGTGATATTCCAGTATGGGAATGAGTGTTGTTTTTCACTTCTGTTGTTTTCTGGGGCTGGCACTAAAACCATTCCCCTTTTTCAATTTGTCAGCTGCATTGACAAATTACCCTTTGGCAGGGAACATAGCACAGTAATCTTGGAGTATAACTTTTCTGTCAGTCTGGCTTCCTTTATTTCTGCCAAGGGTGTTGCTGGGAAATTCATAGATATGACTATGTATTTTGTAAATACACTAATAAGACTGTTGGTCCTGGCACAGAAATTAAAAAAAAAAAATAGGATAAATGTGCTGATCAGGTCAAGGAATACTGAAAGTTGGCAGGAAGTGTGCAAGGTGACTACACATTTGGCAGATTTGGGGTTGCTGAATTATACATTTCATATAAGTTGGGACTAAAAAGGTGTTGGGCTTTTTGAATCAGCTGCCAGTGGCTCCAACAGGCTCTTAGAAAGCCAAGGATTAGTCAGATGGAGGAATGCCTTGGCCAAAACGCTCTTTTCTCTGGCTAAGCCCACTCCCTTGGCAGCCCTGAATTGTATTCTTATAAAAGCTGCTGTGGAAGCTTGAGGTCAATGTAAGATTTCTTTATGAGTGTCGGAACCTCATGGGACCACTTAAACTGGAGTTAGAGCTCCTTGCCTCTCTGGAATGTAATGGTGAATAGGGGCCATTTTGAGGACATTTTGTTTGTTTTATGGACCTGCTTCTCCAGATGCCCCTTTTGTTTTTCTGATTGGTACAAATGGCTCCTTGACAAGGTTCCCATTCTCCACGAAGTAGGTGGTTTTGTCTGTCATGTGTGAGCGCAGAGGACTGATGGCACCTCGCAGTAGACGTGGTGTTCCCATCTCAGGATGTCAAGTGCAGGCGGCTCTCAGCTGTGATTACTGGCAGGCCGTCTTCACTTCCATCTGATATCTCTTAATCTTCCCCACATTGGGAGGACAGCTTGCAACAAACATTACCTAGCAACAAAAATACCTCAGGTCGGCTTGGGGAAGGCAGCAGAGGAGTTGTTATTAATCATGCTGGGATGATGCATTGTAGTTAAAAAAAAAAAAAAAAAAAAAAGGAGGAAAGGAAAGGCCAGATTAAATACTGACATTTACTATATTCCAACCGTGTTGGTTTTCACTTTGACCGATATGTAGATATATTCAAGGAAACATACATGCAGGGAAAATGGGAAATAACCCCCCCGATCTACATGCTCTTGGATGTCCCAAAGTAAAAAAAGGGGTTTGTTATTTGGGGATTTTGCGTATGCGGTCTTCCAAGACGAAGATACCTCAGCCACTTGGCTACTCGTCATGAGGGCCGGCAGTGTTTGAGTGTCTAGGTTACGGGGTATGCTGTATTCGGTGCAACACGTTTCATTTCAAATGAGAACTTTAATGAGCTCACTGTTTTAAAAACGGGTCTAATAAACAGATGTCATAGTAGTGAAGGACCTGAGACTCACCAGCAGCCTACAACATGCTATATTTAAAGAGTAGATTTCAGTGAATTTCCAGCAGATGAAAGTCTAGAAGCATTATGGCTTAGCCATGAAGTGGAGACAGCTAAAGCTATAACTTAGGAAAGCTAAACCGCTGGGTCAAGTTTAACCTTAATATAACAGACTTCTTTGATTTGAATGTCATCTGTTGAGTTACGCTAAAGATCGTAAAAAAGAGGTGATATCATGATATTCCTGGAAATATAAATAGGCTCCATCCATATGGGAAAGGAATGTGCTTAGAAACGAGGAAGGTGCTGTTGTGTGCGGAGGTATTCTGATGGGAAAACACGGTGTGCTGGAAGCAGCACCGAACCTTCCCCGCAGCTCCCGAGCAGCGGGCGGTGATGCTGGCGGCGGTGCGGGTGCCGCAGCGGGGCTGAAGTCCGTCCTCAAGCAGGAGCGGGGCTGAAGTCCGTCCTCAAGCGTTTTTCCTTCTTACGTTCTTCGCTGAACGGAAGTGGTGCCAAGCAAGTCAGTTATTTGGTTTTGCTGGGACTGTTCCTTTCCAAGGGGTAGCTTTTCGCTGCAGACCCTGCAGTGTTAAATGTGTTGCTGTGAGTTACCTGTCACAGCATTCGGTGCTCAGAGATGAACACACAGTTCTGTGTGCTACTGGAATTGGAAAAAGGACTGAAATAATCTAGGGTTAATCTCAGTAACACATTTTAAATTAATTGATTAGTGCAAGAAAAGGACATTTAAGGCTTTACTGCAAAAGTTCCTTTTGAAACCAGAGCTCCCTGCTGACAAAAGATATGCTACCTGTTTTTTCTTTCCTGTTTGCTGCATTTGGCCTTGGTAAACAAATGTTTAGTAGCCATCAGCCCAAGAAACAACTTGAGGCAGCTTAGTTTCACAATGTACATCTGCAAACTACAGGACTTTAAAGAGAAAAAGAAAAGTGATGTCCCAGAGAGGAAGGATTGTTGAGAAATGATGTAGGTTAGTGTAAAGTTTCAAAGTGATTCATACAATCTTCTTGTCTCTCTTTTTTTTTTTTTTTTTAAAGCTGGTTCAGTATCCTGTAAGTGGTTGAATAATGTCTTCCCTTCATTAATAGTCATAGTTTGTAGGTAATGGCTTGTCAGAAACACTGTTGGTTCATAAAGATCAGCTTTGTAAAAATGTTTGCAGCACTTTTTCTTCCTTGTCTGCCACCCAGAGGGAGCAATAGAGCGGAGAGTAAGAGGACCGGAGCACATGGCAAGGAAGCAGTCAACTCTTTTTTGTTTTCTTTAAAAAGTACTAAGTAGGAATTCTTGAAATCCTGGAAGTCTGCATGGCAGAGCAAAGTGAAGAATTCTTTTCCAGACCAGAATTTTATCCCTGATTTAAGAGGGCTACAGAGAAACCAAGTCTCTCTTGTCATCACAGATATGTGGCAAGAGATCAAGGGGTAAGAATATTTTTAAGGAGGATAGAAAATCAGTTTGCTAGCTTCTCTGAAACCTTGGCATTAAGCAATGGGTGAAAGAAATAACTTCTTTTGGATGAAAGAAGTAATTATGGAATATTATAACTCTAGTATTTGGAATTGTTAAAAAACTAACTAATTAAAATGTAATTCAAAGTTTGGACTTTTTGTGCTAACATCAATGGGTTACTGAAAAGTAATATCCGGTGATACACGGGCAAGCTGGCAGTGACTAGTCTGGCCCGCAGTTGCTGGTACAAAAATACTCGCTATGGCTGAGTCAGAAGCTAAGCTGCACAGGAATTTGAACCATAATGCATTTTTTTTTTTCTCAGAAGCAGTGAGATAGAAGCTTGCTGTGAAGCAAAGTTTAGAGGTGGCTAAATCTAGTCAGAGATCTGAATCCCACCTTGTAAATAATTTTTGCCAGAAATTTTTCAGGGAAAAGAGTTGTCAAAACATTTCATTTCAGAACTTCTTTAATATTTAAATTTTAAAATAGTTCTTTTTTCCCAAACAACTTATGTTAAAGAAAATTTAAATCCTGAATTTAAAAAAAAAGATTTTATGTTATCCATTTCATTCATGTTCCTAACTCTCCAATTTCTATTTGTGTTGAATGCAAATCAAGTATTTTTTATAGTCCTGTGGTTTTAATACACAATTGGAACACAGCAAATAAGAAATGTTTAAATTATTTATACAAAGAAGCTTGCTCCTGTCAGAAAAAGATCCATAAACCTTGCTTTTAGAAACTGGGATTCAGGAAAAGCAAGTTAGAAAATTTGCTTTCATTTTTCTCCTCCTCCCGCATTGCTACAACAGGCTGGGGGAGGAAGGAGGTTGGCAGCTCTTGGAATAAGAGCTCTTGTCACTATCTGAGGGCATTTGGGAGAATTTCTTCAGCAAGCTGGAGGGAAGAGTGAAAAGTTCACATCAGCCTAGAGGTATGTGTGAGATTTGTCGAGTGACCTTTGTGACAGATGTCCTTAGTACACCACGTTGCCAAAATCATCTTGAGCTTCCTCGGACGTGTATTTTTGGGTTTTGCCTTTTTTTTTTTTTTTCTTTCGCTCTCCTTATTTTCCTTGTGCCCGTGCTGTGTCCATCAGAAGTCCCTTCCCGGCTACCAGACCTGATTCCTAAAGGCCTGTTTGGGACCTGATGCTCAACCAAAATCCAGCCAGAGCTTTCCTGCCCAGATTGCCAAGGCTTTCACCTGCAATATAACCCGTATTTCATGTAGCAAAGGGCATCTTGCATGCCCAACAATTTGCCCCTCTCTTTTTTCTCTGCTTGGCAGGATACCTTTTGGCTCAGACTTGGCCAGGGCAGAATGTTAACTCTCAATAGTGCTACTCCATGAGGCACTAACTTCTGCGCCTCTCTCTGAAAAAACTCAGAGACTAACATTCCCTTCTTCATCAGCATGATCCTTGGGAAGGCCAAGTGTCATCATAGCACCCTTGGCTCAGCTTCTTTATGTCTTGTCATTGAGCTTTGTCTCCAGGGTAAAAACTGGATCTTGCTACGTCTCTTTGCTAAGAATTTCTTATGGGAGCTTCAGTACAGAAGGAGAGAATGAGTGAGTCAAGGGCATGAGACAAGAGGTATCATTAACCTGTCAGGGTCCTGGCATTCAAAGGCAACTGTTCCTGATCGCTGGGTATTGGTGACATCATGGCTTAAAATTGCAATCGCTAAAAATAATTCAAGTATTTTAAGATGAAATTGTCCTTTGTGAAAAACACTAACTTCAGCGTCCTAGAGACAAGAACCATTTTTAATGGTTCTTTATTTACTTTTCTCTCTCCTCAGAAAATGGAAGCATGGAGGAGATGTTTCAGCACTTTGGTGTAGAGTCTGGTAGTGTCCAGTACCTGGATATTGTCATAACCAGCCTTCTCCTAAATAGACACATTCTGCCACAAAATACTAAAAAGTGTTTTTAATCTGTCTCTTGCCAAACCCATGGTGGTCTTTTTTTGTCAGGGCATGACCTGAGAAGTCAGCGTGTGGAGAGCAGTCAGTACTGCTGCCTTGGCAGCCCAAGGAGTTGGGTGAAGAATCTTGTTTTTTGTGATCGCAGTAACACCAAGCCTACAGATTTCATTTTTAGCAATGCTCTTCTTCACAGGGAGGGAAGAGCTTTTTCCTTGTGCATTGGACTTCTGCTCCCACCTGTCCCTAAATCTGAAAATGGGCTTCTTTCTTTGTGATCTGGCTTGTAGTCAGGCTGTGAATAGTCACCACGTTCTTGCCAAACAGAGTCACGTTGCTTTCTAGTTCTGACACAGGTCTCTGGTTTGTTTTCTGTCTCAAGTTTGTGAGATATCATTAGTATGTGGAGCACATGAGAGGAAAAAAGGCTCACTTTGCTTTGGAAGGACTATTTACATAAGTCTCCTCGGTTTCCGTTCTTGCTGTTGGCCATAAAGAGCTTTCTGGAAGCAACTGTGATACCTGCTAACTCTCATGTAGATATTAGTCTTTCTTCACATAAAATGTTCCTTTCATGTTTTTGAATCACTGGTAGTGAGGAATGAGAAACAAATTTGTAATTGTGATGCTGAACAGCTTCTTTAGCTGACACTACAAAGAGCTTGACTGAAATATGTGAATATAATCCAAGTTGAGAAGTCTGTATTTAGTCTACTCTGAATTGATTGAACCCCCCAAAAGTTAGTACACTACTTTCATGTGGTAGACTGTATTTTAAATATTAAATCCGGTGCAAGGAGTGGTTATGGTGGAATCAAATGGAACAGCACGTTTTGAAAAGACAGCATATCCTTAAGCACATAAGACAAAAACGAGGAGTTGAAGTGCAGTCTTAGGTATAAGAATGCTCCATCATATCACAAGTGGTAACAGACTTAAAACTAAAATGCTCATCTGTATAGTGGAATGAGAGGAAAAAAAATGCACTGAACATATCCTCACCCTCTTTGATGCTATGTGATTTAAAATATGTGCTGACATTCAAGAGATGAAAGGCAAGACAAGGAGAAAAATACTTCTTTTTAAAAGAGATTTGCTAGCAATTTTAAAAGTATTTTGTTCAGTTTTGATGCTGGAAAGATTGTTTTAAACATGTCGAACTTTTGAACAAAAGAAAATGACCGCATTATATTTTACCTGGTCTTTAAACAGTTGTGCACAGCAGAGGAATAGGAATAACTATTTAGAAGGGCAGAATGTAGACATTTGTGTGTCTGACCTGAGCTGGGAACTTGTGAACTGGTTCTGACCTGGGGGCCAGGAGCCACATCAGCCTGTCACACAGCTGGGGTCAGTAGACCTCATTGGAGGTGGTAGATTTTAGCCCAAACGCACCCCTGTTTTAGTGGCTGAAGGCAAGAGCAGGTTTACACAGAACTGCTTTGCAGCATCGTCGTTTCCTGAGTGTGGTTCTACCTGTTACGGTGACACACCTGAAGACTGAAAGAAATGAATGTGGGTAGTGTCTAGGTGCTTGCAATCTGCTGCTCTGGAGAAACCTCACTCAAAAAGGAGGAGAATTGTGGTCTGTGTTTATGGCATATAGGCAACATTAAGACTTTTTTTTTTTTTTGAATATTGTTCCATTGCTGAAGACAAATTGTCACCCTTGTTGCCACTTCTAACCAAATATGAGCCTTCAGTAAGCACTGCTGTGCCCTCAGGATATTATTTTGAAGTAGACTGTAGAGCTCAAAAACAAATGATCCAGAAATTTAAAAAAAAAATAGCAAATTGGACAAGGTTTGGGGAGTTTTACTTTGTTTTTTGTTAAGCTCATACTTGTTTTTGTTTTGCAGCTGATATAGAAAGTAACTGAGTGAGCAAAGCCAGGGACCTGAGACACTCCTTGGGGAAATCCCAGCTCCCAAACCTATTCTCAGATGACAAGTTGGTGTCCTCCTCTGCCATGAAACCTCTCTCTGCTCCCTGGTTTGCTATGGGGCAGCCATGCCCGGAGATTTCCAAGGCACTGCTCTTCCTACATAGGTGTTTAATGTGCTCTCTCATGCTCCTAACTTCCTGTGAAGCATCTCTTAAGTTTTAGAGCTGTGTTTATGAAGCTCCGAGATGGACAGACAGGTTCTCACTTCTCATCCATTAATGTTTTCACTTTGACATTTCACGATCTATTCTGCTTGTGAAGAAAGCAGAGAGGTTGAAAAGGCCCCTCTGCTTATCTGCTTAACAATGTTTTACGATAAGCTGCTTTGTTTGGTGTTTTGAGGCTTTTTTGTTTGTTGTTGACAGCTTGATAGAAGGGAGGGCTGTATTAATATGCATGTAAAGTCATGCGTGCGAAAAAAGAAATTGTGGATGACCACAGAGCTGCAGTGCTGAAGGAGTGCAAGGTGGTTTTGTGGGGCACAATAAGGAGGGAGAAAACATGCCAGGAGTGAAAAAGGTATCTAATGCTACAGAAGTGGAGTAGAAAAAGATGGGCGAGAGGATAAGTGCCCGGTCCTTCAGTGAGGAAGATGACAGGACACATTTGAGAGCAACCCTGAGCGCGGGGAGGAATGTGAAGGGGGGAGAGCAATGCTGCAGCAATGAGGCAGGGAACATGGGCTGTCTCACCTGGGTCCCTGCGCTGGCTACCCCCGCCAAGTCAGCAGGTAAACTCATGCATATTTATAGTGATAGAAATAATAGCAATAATGAAAATTGGTAGCAAAATCAAATTAATGTGGTCTCCTGCAGCAGAAATATTTACCCGATGTGTCCTGCCAGTTAGAGAGATTGGCATTAAACCTAGACATTACCTCATCTTCCTGGGCAGACAGCCTATTTCTATGCTAAGCAAGTCTGCAGGAGTGAACAACTGAATACCTGCCTGATTAGCTGTGCAGCAGCAGAGCCTGGTTAGGAGCGATTTCCCCTAGCACCTTTTCTCTCGTGCTTGCCCGCTTGCTCTCCGTGAGGTTTGTCACTACGTGTTACCAAACTCTGTGTCTCATCTTGAAGGGCACGTTGCAGGGCAGAGCTGCCAGACAGGTGGGCTAGTATAAATGCTGAAGCAAATCAGAAAGGTCAAGATGAACAGAAGGAAAAAAATAGGGGAAAAAAAAGAAAATAAGCAAAGTGTGTATGTATGTGTGTGCATCTCCCTCCTTGTCTCTGCATGTGTCAGTACCAGCTAGGTGAAACTGGATTAATGAGGAAGGGAGAGATAAGTGCTAAGAGGATTGTGCTATAAAAGAAGATTTTGGTTTTTGAGAATAGATGAGGGTTTCTTTATGAAAACTTTAATTGGCTACCTTAGATCATTTTTTTAACTTTGTTCCTGGGTGGCAAATCATGAGTTTCCTGCTGGGTGTAAAATCATAGCATAATTATGATAGTTGGACTGTGTAGAGTGTCTTTTATCACAGACTCCCTGCATGCTGAATATTCCTGAAAAAAATAAGCCTCATAATACATTTCAGAGGCAGGTAGGACAAGTAGTAGTACAAGTAAAATAAAAACCCACTAAATAGAAAAAAAAACCCCAACAGCTACAGTTAATTTTGTTGCAGCACCCTTAAAAGAGTGTCATGTTACCTGCCTGCTTGGCTACCACTGCTCTTTTATTTATTTATTTTTTATTTTTTTTCCGTAGCAAAGGCTTAAGGTTCTGAATATCTGGTTGCAGACTTGTTTGAAGTCCTCATTTGGGAGCTATGGGTGCCTGTTCCAGTGAGGAGATCACCTTTGTGCTGGAACACCTCTATGGAACACCACATACATTGGGAAATATATTCCATATATTAGGAAATATATATTTCCCACATATATGTATTTCCATCTCACACCAGTGTGGAGATCATCACCCCTGTGCTGTTTCTTGCCTAAGCTCCATTGCTCCGTATGAGGAAGACATGGAGAAATGTCACAGTGAAATTTTGTTTCTCAGTTTTACTTAGAAATTGAACGTCCTTCTGCAAATGGCTAGTGTTTCTCCCATGGATTCTTCATCTGCTTAAATCAGTAGAATTATTTCTAAATGGCAATCAGCTCAACTGCTGCAAACAGTGAGAGAAACTACCTCATGGAGAAAAGGCCATAATGGATTGGCATCTTCCACTTCCTATCCTGCCAAAATAAGCATTGCTTTTGCTAAAGCTGCTCTATAGGGTGTCCAAGTGCTGGAAGTAACATTTCTCCTCCTTACAGTTATTAGTCTGCATCCTGAGAGCGCGTTTCCCCAAACATGCATCGCTGCCCTGGGAATGGCGGAGGAGCGGCGATGGGCACTGTGCGTGCGCTCGGGACCTGCCACTCGACCCGCGTGATGCTCTTTTTCAGCTCAGCAGTGGCCAACTGCTCCCTCCTGAGTGTCTTGAAGGAGGGGGGAATCTTTCACAAAGGATCTCTTCTCCTCTGTCTCTTAATGGCAGTGATAAAGACATGGAGGGAGCTCAAAGAGGGAGCTATGAGATTTTTTTTTCTCTCCTCAGCAATATAAAAGACATTCAGAACCTACATCATTCCTATGTATGTGTATATATATGTATATGACTTGCAGTGCAGTAAGAAAGGGGCAGTGTCCCGTTAGTAGTGATTTAGCCTAATTTTGTGTGGATCAAGGACCTTGAACACGTTTCAGGCAGATTATCTAAGTGATAAAAGATTCAAGACGATGGATTGTCCTTCTTATGAAAGGACAAGCAGACTAGCGAGACCTTTCTGGATATTTATTTGTAGCTAAATTTATAAAAGTAATTTGGCTTGTTGATTTAAGGATTTCATCTTTCACAGAGCTAGGGCCAACCAGTGCAGTGACGGAGTGAGCTTCCCAAGTTATCAAAGTGTACAAGCGTTAGCTTGTCAGATGTGATAGGTGCTGGTCCTTTAAACATGAGTTTGAGAGAGTCATCTCCTTGTGCCTGGAGGCAGGAATGACTAACGGAAGAAGAAAAAAGTAGCTAATTTCTAAAATAAAGTGGCGCTTTCCATTCTGTCATCTGTAGATGAAAAGAATGGACATTGGGTTATGACACAGCTCTAAATTTTCTCAAGGGAAAACAGAAACTCAACATAATCCTCTTTTTTTTTTCCCACAATATTTCTTCACTTAAGGCAAAAGCAAGAACATCATTGCTTAAGACGTGACAGAAAATATGATGTTATTTCAATAGTCTTGTACAATGCAAGCAAAACCTGTCCTGCTTTTTGGCCAGTACCCATGCATTCCCGTATGTGCCCAGTAAAATTTTCTTTTTACATCACAGTAAAAAATAAAAAAAATAATAAAAAAAGTGTTTTTTAAAGCTCTCTTCTCTAGTATGCACTTCTATTCAGAAAAGAAGTGTCTGGGAGTTGTCCTGTGGCTTATCTTGTGGCATAACAATTTACATCTTCATCTAAATTGCAAATAGAGCAGGTTGCTAACACGGAGGTATGGTTGCTTCCTGAGTGTTTTATCATGTCCCTAATCTCTACCTGCGTCAGCATGACAAAGGGTGCTGGCACTATATGCATGGTGACAAGTGCAGTTACTTGCTTTTTAATATATATTTTTAATCGACTTGAACTCCGAGATCCATTGAGTGAAGGTTGTAAACTTTGCCTAAACAAAGGCTTCATGCCTTTGCGTTAAGCAGCTATCTGTATCTGTTTATATGGCAACTGCAGACGTTGAGCCTCCCTCTCTTCATTGACATCTCTGTAAATTTCCTTGACTTAGATTTTTGTTTTGTTTTGTTTTAGCACTTCCTTGTAAATGCTATGATCTTGCTCCATTTTTACGCTTGGATATGATTCAATTAAAATGTAACAGCTATCCCATTTTACTTTCATACATAAATAAAATACAGGTTAAGCAATAAAGTACAAATAAAGAAAGTGGAGAACCTCCTTGTTTGTAGTGGTGCCATTAAGCATTGTCAAATGACCAGGCCTACACCTCCAATTCTTTAGCCCACAGGACAGCAGTTAAGATCATAAAGAGCTTCAGATGCTATTAATCTAATTTTGCCAGTTCTTTATTGTTTGTTTGGAGTTGCAATTTTCTCATTAAAACAAAATTTCATGGCCTGTTACATAGGAAGCGCTTCAGTGTGGTCTGGTATGTCTTTCTGCAGAGGCTAGATGAATGAAATTACGTGAATTCAGTTATTCTCCTGTGTCGCGCAGTTGCAGATGGAATAGACTAAACTCAGGCCTGTGGCGAGACTGCTGGGTCTCGGCTTACCACGCTTCCAATGGGCTTGGAACCAGTTGTCCCCATTTTGGCCATCCCGGGGAAGCAGCAGGTCTCGGAGATGTGACGTCTTCTCATGGGAAGGCGGTGAAAGACGCCCTCCCTGTGGAGCCAGCGCACGCCAGGCTGCCAGAGGAGCCGGCATCTGCACGGGAAGGGAGCGCACGGGAAGGCTCGTCTGCACCTTCCACGGAAACCCTTCAACAAGGTGTGGGGCGGCTGCCTCTCAGAGCCCCAAGGAGTTCCCCTTGCATATCCATTTGCTTCGTGCCTTTGTGAGTCAGCCAGGAAAGAAAGTTGCCAAGTTAAATCCGTTGTCGTGGGGCACATTGTGGCTACCTCTTCTCCAGGAGCTAGACCAAGACCTCAGAGTCCTTCTATGTAAGCCAGAAAGCCTTTGAGATGGTACCTAATGTCAGGATCCGCAGTTAAAGATGAATTTGAGGTGGGACTGAACAGCTCAATATTGTTTTCTGGCCCTATTTTGGAGAAGGGGAAGTGACAAGAGAGCCCAAGAATGTCCTTTTTTTTTTTGTTCAGTGCGTGTTTCAGGTTTAGTTCTGGTGAACTGATTCTCAGTTCATAAGTTATTTTATTGCAGTTTTTTATGATCATATTTCTCTATCTGGTAGTTAAAAACAGATTTGAACTTTAAATAGTCTTTTGCCTTCACTATTTGATTTGAGGTTGTATTTGTAAGTCTTTGTTTCATCTGTCATCTAAAAAATCAACAGAGCAGATGACTGGGTAAATTATGATATAATGAGTTTGCTGAAATGATTTTGCAATATCCAGTGTGTTAGATACACTAAAAGGGAAACAAAATGTACAAAATCTTTTAGTTTTTACTCATTTTCCATTAAAATGGTGTTAGATTATTTTTTGCTTATCTTTCAGGAGACCAGTGTTTCCTTCTAATTGCCTTTTAATTGTTCAGAGGTTACTGCAACGTGTTAGTCTATCATCTAATGGCTTAAGTCAAACATGAGCACTATTTTTCCAAAGCAATGGTAAGCATGCAGCATGAAAGAAGAGCTATCAGCTCCAGAGAACTTACCTCTGCTAAAGGGCTAGCTAAAAGGTAGATTTTATTTTTCTTGATGAATTGTTTCAAGTCTGATGATTCATGAGATATTGCTTGGACTGTATTTTCTATTTTTCCTGCACAACTTTATGGGGTCTATCCGCAGAAATGCTTAAGAAGAAACTAAACCGAATTAATATCAAGAGGTTGCTGTTGAGTGGGAAATTAAATAAAGAGAAGAACATACTCTTCATAAACTCTTTTGATTTATGGAAAATTAATAAGTAATGAATTGCAGAATCTTAAGTGTTCTTATTTCTCTGTCTGCTCCCAGTGCGTGTCTGTCTCCATGTACACACAGCTGTGTGTGGAATGCCCTCCATCACTAAACTTGTTCAAATAAAACAGTGTGTGCTTACAAGAGGATTTAATGAATTCCCAAAAGACCAAGGTCACACAGTTTAGCATCAGTTGGAAAAGAAGCTTCTTACTGGGGTAGTGTTTTTTTTCTTTCTCCTGGATTGTGCAATTCTAGAGAAGAGGAAAGAGAGCTTTTGTAGTGCTAGAAATGTTGCTAAAAGCATATATGAACAGATGCAGGTATGTGCATATGTTTAGATGCTCATACATACCTGTAGGATTCGCATCTGTTTGCCTGTGAGAGAGACTCACTTCCAGTCCTCTGAAACATTTGCATCCTAGGCCAAGATTTTTTCCATCTATCTTGACTGTGCACAAGTCATTGCTCTCTGCATGAATCATAAAGCAGATATGCAGACGAATCACGTATTGAATGTGCCTGTTAAACTAGTCAATAATTGTATTAAATGAGAACAATAATTGAAACACCTCCTTATCCTGAAGCTCTTAATATAATTCCCAAATAACAATTAAGTACCACAATGGCACCATCAAAATGGAACTGATATCATATCCCCCTCTTTTTCTTTTAATAATGGAGAGATTGAGTCATAAAGAGATAAAGAAGTGGTGTGTGTTTTCCCATGTTTTGCAGGCAGTCCTAACCCAAATCAGTCTCTAGAGCTTCTAACTCCAAAACCTGTTGCATTAGATGATTATTAATGCATGAACTTACTTGATTCAGTTGTGAATGCTGTTAAACGTTCATATGTGATACGTAGGGCTAAAATCCAGTCATTTAAAGCTTCGGTGCGTTAATATGGAAAGATTGAGTGGAGGAAAAGGTTACACTTACATATATAATGCCAGGTTATACTGCCAAGTTACTTACCAGCCTGACTTTTTGGCTTATTGCGTCTGCTTAATTGATTGACCACATCCTAAATTTACTGTCAAAATGTCTGTGTTCCACATGACGACGGTGCATGTTTTATACTTAAAATTTAAAAATGCTTGGCTGGATGTGCAACTAGTTCATATTGCCTGCATATGACTAATTTCAGGTTTGAATACTTGTTTCTGTGATGTTGCTTCGAACTGAAAAGGAGTCCCTTGGTAAAAGGTCAGAAAGGATTCACTGTCCAAATACAACTGTGAGGAGCATCAGACTGGAAAAGAATGAAGAAGACTGCTTCAGAAAACAGGGAACTAATGCTGTAACCACAGGGCTGAAGTGTTAAGGCTGCAGGTGTCTCTACATGCTTGTATAAGTGTACAGGTCTTGCAAGTGCTTGCCTTGAGTTTGTTAAATGCCTTTTATTATCCAAAAATCTCAGGACACAGGGAGAGGGAACAGAGGAGAGTGACTGTAACAGGTATTGTAATTTGCACCATTTTTTGCTCAAAGCTGAAGAAAGAGATCGTACAAGTCACCAAGAGCTGAAGAGAAAACATTCAGGCTACTAAAGATATAGTAAGATTGGTTGACTAAAGTGGTAAAATTGTGTACTCTCCAGGGCAGGATGGAAGTTGTGTCTGATATCACACCTTTATATCCCATGCCTTTTCCTTTTTTTCTTCTTTATTTTTGCTCATTAAAGCAATACTGCACAAAAATGATGTCACTTGGGCACAGTGTCATGCACACAAGCGTGCAGGCATCCGCAGGCTGCAGCTGATGCCCCTGTGGTGATATCTGCATCATAGCTGTGTGGGGGACAAAAAGCTGCTCAGTGCTGGAGGCGGTCGAGGAGAGCCAAAGGCATCTTGGATTTCGGATACTTTAGTTGTTGTCTAACTGGAAGTGTTTCCCTCCTCAGAAGGAAGGGGGGCAGCATGCTTCAGATAAGGCTTTTTGTTGTTAGATTTTATAGTTATTCTCCTTTTTGAGGAGAATATCTTTTTGAGAGAGGAATATCAGCCTAAGTCTATGGCCTGCATACAAATATATATACATATATATGTGTATTTATAAAGAGCACTCATTTAAAGCTGTGGTCTGTAACCATGATACCCCCAAAATATTTATTATTAGACTAGCACACTAAATCTGTTCTCCAGCTTTGAGTTGCTTTTCATTTGAAGAGATAGGTTTGCTGCCTATCAAACCTCTGAGCTGCCTTCAGTAGTTATGATCACTATCCCTGCCTGGAGCTGCTGGAGACACAACAGCTGATACTGATTGCACACCAGGAGTACTTCTCAAATGGTAGTATGAGCTGGGACATAAAAGAGGTTGAAGGACAGCTGACCTGCCTTTCTGGTATTGTAAAGACCATGTCACCACATATCTGGAGTTGTGACTTGCTCGTTGCAGATGAGGAAAACAGGAGGAAGAAGATACAGTGGTTTATAGACATGCTATGATAGATGACTCTAAACATTTATACTGAGATTTTCTTGGTGGATGTGCTTGCTCACATGCATGTTGGGCTCACTCTGATTTTGTGGGTTTTTTTTTCTGAGAAGACAGAGCTAAAACAGTTTTTAAAACAAAATTTTGCAGCACAACATGATATGATGGTTGGATATATACTTGTATACAAATGAACTACTCAAATTGTATTAACCTGTAAACCTACTATATGTTATCCATCCATCCATCCACCCCAATTAGGTAGCCTTTTCGTGCAAGAAGAGAAGCCTTGGCACTGCCATGTAGAAGTGGGATCCAATTGTCTGTAAATCACTTCTGTCTGAATATGTGGGTCTGAAATTCTTGTATTAGTAACTCAAGATTTCCAAATGGATTTCAAGGACTGTTCTGGAAGTCCCAGAACTGCTGTATCATAGACTGCTTGTTGCTATTTGGTATTTACCAAATAGTGTGTCTCCTGGGAGTGCAAGCCCAGGCTCAGGGTGAGGTCTCCACTCAGCATCCAGACATCAGCAGACACAAGTACTATAGAGGACACAAGGTCAAGATGGAAGCATCTTCAGAAGCAAAAACTTGGATCAAATATGGGTCACTACATCATGCAGCAGTGTGGAGTGGCAGTTGTGTGAGGCAGAGGCTGATGCAGATGCAGGGCTTCAAGCAGGGTGCATCTAAGTGTGGGTTACTGTGCCGAGTATGTAGTCTTTCATCGGGACCCCTCATCTGCTTGTTAATTCCTGTTGTTCCTAGTACCTTAGTGGTTATCTGTAAGAACTGGTGTGTCATGTGAGTAAGGATGATGGTTTGGTGCCTATGGATGGTTCATGTGTTGTGTTCAGTCTCATGTGCAGTATCTCTTTGCGGGAGAACTGTTCGATCCGAGCTCAGGGAGCTCTGCTTCTGTAGGTACCAGCTCTCAGTTTGGCCCTGGCAACTTGACAGAAACACACTCACTTCCTGCACATTTGAAATTCCTGCTTCATTAATAGGCACTCAGCAAATTTACCTCCACAGTCAGTTGAATATGAATGTGTTGTTTCTGAAAAACTAAGTGATCAGTTTCTTTGGATTTGTTCTTCATATCCGAGAAGCCTAAGGAGGAAGGAAGTTTTTGGTAGCGAATCAATGGGTTAAACTTTTTTTGTAATATTGGAAACAAACTTTCAAGAAGAGAAATATAATAAATCACGTGATGAACGTTTCAGGAGCTGTTATTCTTTGAGGCGTTAATGTAGCTGTAGGATGAGAGAAGCAGTTGAGCAGTGTTCTTCCAAAGCCACCTCTCAGCTCTCACTTCCCATCTAGAGCACTGTTTTCCCAGCAATACTCAGGAATTCCTGGCTGTTGCCAAGTGGAAATGAAGCATCAAGCTGTGTTTTAAGCATCCTCAAATTTCCTGTGTAACCTCCTGCACACAGCTTCGTTGAGATAGTCTCTATGAGAGCACAAATGGAACATTTGTTGGACTTGTTTGGTATTAAGTTGGGACATGAAAAAGGGTGCTTTGGAATGCTGATTTTCTCTTTTTGGTTTACTTTTCTGCCTAGGAGGTAGCTGAAATGCAGTGCCACCCAATTATCTTGCATGTAAATTTTACTTTTTTTTAACTTTATAGTTTTCTAACATCATTACAAATACGTACCATTTATGTAAAAAAGCAGTGCTCTAGGTATATATGAGTAAATGGCAACTAGAGTGTGTTGTGCTTCCCCCTTTAATTTTGGCATTAATACAGTATTGCTTTTGGGGAGAGTAAATCTCTCTGCTGGGAATTTAGCAGGTTTATTTTTTTCTGTTGACTAAACAGGTAAATGCCAAAGGCTTCCTCTGGCTAACGGTTTACCTCTTACTAATTGTGTGTGGATCCAGTCTCAGCTCTTAAAAAAGAGGTGGGGGTAATAGCATCACACAGTTCTCTAATCACTTTTATCATTACTGTGTACCTACCATGATGTAAATGTTTACGTGCGTGATTATTTTCTGTTTGGAATATTTTCTTTCAGTGTCGCAGTCTATAAGTTAAGTTAGAATAAAATGTAGCTTCACTATCCTCTATATGTGATGGTGTTTTTTTTTTTTTTTTTTTTTTTTTTTTTATTTAAAGATTTTGGATAAGTGGCATCCCTGCAGAACAGAGTGAAGATCTTTCTATTCTGTCAACTGTGCATTTCCAAAGCCTTTAAACATTTAGTTTTCATGTCAAACTTAGTTGTTAAATTTCAGTGCTTTCTAAAGGTACTGCTATTCACAAAGTCTTACAGACTCTCTTTTTACTCTTAAGCTGTTGTCATGTTCTCTCAACTTTAAGCCAGATGTCTTCATTCTACTTTGAGAATGGTGCTGTAGTGGGAACGGGACTGGTATATGTATTAGGAAAACTAAACGGTTGGTGACGGGAGGGAAATGGGAGCAAAGTGTGTGTGTGTTTGTCACTACCATCATTTATGAAGCTCTTTGCTTTGAAAGTCAACAGCTCATTCAGATATAGGTTGTATCATCTTGCTTTGACTTTTCAAAGATTTTTCCTGGGGATTTTTGCTGTACAAAGAAGACTCCGCAAAGTGGTGTGTAAAATAGCTCTGTGTGTGCAAATATTTTTTTTCCATTTAGATTAATCCTTCTCCTTAGAAGTTAGAAAACCCGCCAATGCAGTTTATTAGATTACTGAGAATCTAGGGTTTGCTTATTCTCCATTTGAACAATATTTTTAGCAATTTATTAAAGCTACGTCTCAACAGGCAAAACTATTTTTGGCAATATATGAAGACCTCCTGAGGCAGAAGGAAGCACATGTCTGTGTTACCTGTCTGTGGCCTGCTGGGTTCTCTTAGATTTAGCATCCGCAGCTGAACTTTGCTTAACATATTGCATGTTACTCTCCCAATGTGTTTTATTTTTCCGTTTTTGGAAGGAAAAACACAGAAGAAAGCAGAAAAGCTTTAAGTTTGAAGTTGTGGATGCAGTTTTGACATTTGCTCAGGCAGCTACTTCAAGTGAATTTCAACAAAGTGGATTTGTTGAATCCTGATAAATCTCAGTATGTTTCTTTAGTTTTTTAGGCAACTGCAGTGTTAGATCACTCTGTAGGTATTCAGACATAGATTTAGTGCTCATATTTCAAAAGCATCACAAAGTACAGTGTTCTTGCTGTTAATATAGTTCCTGCCTACATCCTGCGTTGGACTTTGCAGTTATTCACATTTGCCAATGTAGGGCTGTGCTTAGATGCGTTGTGAGGATTGTTTCTTCTAAGAGAGCTCCCACTTGGGCTATTTTCACCATATCCTGGGGCACAGGTATCTGCAGGGGAAGTGGTGGAGACAGGGAGAAGCTGTGGTTTAAGCACTCCGGTTTTAAGGAGTTTTGCCATCTGGTGCATGTTAAAGCAACTTGAAGCTTGTCTGTTTCAAGGCTAGACACATAAGCAAGGAGCTGGGATTGTTTTTCCAAACCTCCTTCCTGCTGAACCAAGCAGAAATCCTATAGAGAAGAGAACTTGACCCACTGTTTTGGATAGTCACGTTAATTGTACCTCATCATCTGTTCCCTAATTCAGGTCACACTTTCCTTTGCTCAGTCTAAATTATCACTCAGATTCCTAGGCTAACCTGGGAATGCAGAGCAATGATATTAAATCCTGGGTTAATTTGACGATCTTTGGATTCAGCAAGCCTACCTTTAAATATCAGTGACAGAATGTGGGAATAACAGCAGCATTCTTTCAGCATAGTATAATTTTTATGGACTTGATTCCTCATACTAATGCCTTTTTGGTATATTTCCTTCCATTTGTTCCCGGGAGAAATTTCAAGCTGAAATAAAAAAGCAGGAGAGTAAGCAATATTTTTTTAGTGCTTCAAGAGTTAGAGGAATGGAACCATTTCCAAAAAAAAAAAAAGGATTTTTTTTTTTTTTTTTTTTTTTGCTTTTGCATATACAAAATAAAAGTGTAGTTGCAATTAAATAACAGTGTGTATCCTTTAGGAGTTTTTAAAGGTCCTTCCATTCCACCCAGTCAAAAACTCTTGACTTCCTCCGTCAAACATGGTATGTTTTACATCTGCATTTACTTTTTTGTACTTAATATGGTATAGACCTTAAACGCAAACTGGGGTATAAAATTAGATGATCATTCTTGCAGTGATTGGTCTGCCTACATTCTTGTACTGTGTCCGTTATCCATGGCATCTGATTGCCTTTCTGTGACTATCAAAGAAATGATAGCTTTATGGGATTGATTGCAAAAATTTGTTTTTCTCCACTTCCTCAAATGCTGCCCGTAAAATTGGATCCACCTGTTCCTGATGGGCTTTACAGAACTTATGGCAGCCCATCACCATCTGGCATCTTGCCACTGCTGAAGGACTTAATAGCTTCACTGGTTTCCATCTTGTAAAAGGCTTTGTGCTTCATTAGGAATAGCTGCTATGTCAAGTCCATTCTGGCGGATATGCTAGCAGATTTGAGTAATTATCATATTCAGATGTGTGTAGTTTGGGAGGGGGGAAGCCCCTATAAATTGCTGACTGTATAAGGAGTTTCAGCAAATAATTTCTCAGCCACATGTGATCTCTGAAATCCTTTTGTATCCCTAGTGTGGTTTGTGCTGAGCTGACAATTTTCTTGCTTGCTCCTTACACTAACTGCTTTGGTATGTTACAACTTTCTGCAAGCTGTGTTTAGTCCTTAAAGTAGGGAGCTTGTCATCCTCTTTTTTTGTGTATGTGAAATGCTGCATCCCCATCTAGAGCTCCCCAAAGTCATCTTAAAACTGTCACTTTGAAATGAATATGATGCCCCATTTATGTATAAACAAAGTGTTGACGTCTGTACCCTGGGAGCTGGATGCAACTGAACGGCCTATGAAGACAAAATATAACCCGGATTTAGGTTGTGACACCATGAACCTTGCAAGCCTGCGGATCCAGAGGTGTCCATAAAGCAGCCAGACCATGTCCAGGTGTCAGCGCAGAGAAGCACCATGGTCCTCCTTCCTCCGTGCCTCCAGCACTAGCTTTTCCTGTTATCCAGGTGGCTGTTGTGACTGGCCGTGACAGCCGCAGCCCCATTAAAGCCAGCGGCGCGGGCTTGTCAAGCGTGGGCCAGGGGGACGGATTTGTAGACCAGAGGGGGCAGGTGCCCCACATGCCCCTTGGCAAGCGAGGAGCATAACCCAGGCCTTCCACGCGCGGGTCCATAGTCTCTTGGGCCGGGCTCCCTCTCCAGCAAGGGTTGAAAGCCACTGAAGGGGAGTAAGTGTAATCTAAGGGAGATTGGGGATAAACGTCCTTATTTCTACAACGTAAAGACATAAACACTTCCCTCTTGCGCTACCACGGAGTATTGCGGAGGAGAAACGTTGTGGCCACGCGGCAGGGACCTTTCAGGAAGGGCTGCCTGGAGAAGAGCGCGTTTCCTGGCTCGCTCTTTGTAGACCATAAGCTGAGGAGCAACCCAGGGTTAAATGAAGCAAGGGGCCTTCAAGGACCCATCTGAGATTCCTGAAGCTGCCTGGGCGTTCTGTATTTAACAGGAAATCATCCACAAACGGGAAGTGTTAAAATTGCACGGAGAGCAATCTGTCTGCCCGAAACAGGGGCTCTGTGCGGAGCAGCACTATGGGGAAGCCCTGTAGGAAGTTTGACTGCCTCGGAGTCGAGATCACAAAGCCGAAGTAAATAATACGTGCTGCGATGATGAAATCTATCGAGTTGCTTTGTGAAGTGTGTTTTTCATGTCCGTGTGCCAAGAAGCATGAGGAGAGCTGACAGTCACGCCAGTTTTTAACATGCAGGGAGATGTACGAACAAATAATGGCTAGAAAAATTCCTTCAAATATTGGTGCCATCCGTGAAAATGTATTTTTGGAAGACAGCATGCTGTCACTTGGCTACACATTGCTCAAAAATATCACATCCTATTTCACGTCTTCTGTGGTTTGTGTGGAGAGAGGTAGCCAATAAAGTAAAAAATCTGAGGAACTCAAGCCTCTTCTGGAGTCATTCAGCAGTAGTATGAAATGGGAAAAACAGTGCAAATCAACAAAATTACTGGCACGGGAGAGATTATGGGATCTGAGTAAGGCCCTGAAAACTGGCTTTTAAGTGTGGCTAACGCGTTTGGATGGCTTCGTTTCTGGCTGCCCCGCTTTAGGACAGCTGAAGGAGCAGCAGCGTCATGTCTGCCTTCAGCGACGCTGGCACCTGGGTGAATGCGCAGGTAAGGACAAAGGGGACTTTATCTGACTGCTTCAGCCGTGGCGTGTGGCACGCCAGCGTGCACAGTAATAGCATTGCAATTACTCAGTTACTCAGATTTAGTCACCTTATTAATTGTAAACCTTATTAATTGTAAAACCAAAATTAATATTTCCAATATTAATAATGCTAACGTTTCGAGATTTTTGTTTCCTTGCAGTGTCTGTAGTTATGCAGATGGTACTCTTACTTACAACAGCATAGTAACAAAGTGAAGTTGATAGGCAGTGTGGGTCTGAGTGAAGGTAAAGGAATGTTGAAAATAAAATAAAATAAAAAAGATACTAAAATACCATTGTTTACAATAACTTTTCTCCTTTTAATAGGAACAGCTTTACTAAGCTTATGAATTCTCTCTCATGTCTGTGAAAGTGTTTTGTTGTCTTTCATTATAATTAATGGGGTAGTTGAGCTTTTCTTTAATGGAACTTTTTCATAGTGAAGCTAATAGGAAGGAAATGCTGGAGAAGGCCACGTGAACCTCAGAATATAACCTTGGTTTGATTTTGGAACAGAATATGTAGAATTACACTCTTGCAAGAAGAGTCTTGAGGAGTCTTGGACAAATTACTGTTTTTCTGAGCTACTTCTGTTTCTATCCCCCCTCTCATTTGGATAGAATACACCAGTTCATGTTTTGATTACTGCTGCGTCCTTTTCTCTTGCCCTGACAAATGCAGTATTGCTCATATCCATGGCAAACGGTTCTGCAAAGCTTGTTGTCCCAGGCTGTCGCTGAAGCTGGTGATGAATGCTGGCATCCCTGGTCGGTCGGACGCAGGGGCTGGTGCTTCTGTGAGAAATGAGACATGATAGGTAGGAAATGAATTGGCCTTGAGGGGAAAGACAAGCGATTTCTATGCCAGAGATTTTACTAGAGGGAATTGGTGGAAGGATTGAAAGAGAGAAGTGACTTGGACTTTCCTCAGCTTTGTTCTTTCCATACTGATGCTCCTTCATAGAAGTAAGTTCTTGGTATCCTTCCCAAAACTCACCTCTGCTGTTGTCTCCAGAGCTTGGCAGTGGCACGGTCGGTATGTTATTCTGACTGATACCAGCCCATGGTTTCTTCGCACTCTGCCTTTTTATATTCCCTCACTGTGCCTGTCTTAGACTACAGGGCTCGTGCAGCTGGAGCAAAGTGACGGGAGCCGCTCCTAGCAGCCCTCTCCATTCCTGGACACGGTCATGCTCGTGCTGTTAACCTCAATCGAACAAGTGGCCCCTGCAATCCTTTGCCCACGTGTTATCCTAGTGTCTCAGCATTAAAACAATCTGGATGGCCCCATATGTAGATCTTGCCCCAGGCCAGGAGTCCCTATCGACGCTTTGCTTGTCAGCCTGTTGCAAACCATGGGCCTCCCCTTCCCGATGGGTCTCTGCAGCCTCGTTCTTAGCCGTAACCCCTGCGGTAGAGCCATCTGTCTGGCTCAGCAGTACTTCTTGCCTTGTTAATCCCTCCCCATCCCGAGTGGGTTGTGTAAATCATTTAGCACGCTGCTTGTCATACCGCTCTTTCATGATCGTGTAAAGGAGGAGAAGAGAGAGGGATGCCAGCACACAGCAGAGGCAAAGGATGCACAAAGATGGGGTGCAGAGGGGCAGTGTGAGCAGGTCACGGGCGAGGGATGCAGGAACAGAGCACCCTGAGAGAGACAGGTAATGTCAACTACCTGCGTGGCAGACTCAGTGGATTTAGGAGCGCTAGAGCTGTCTCTCTGCAGGGCCTCTTCTGCTTTGAAAAGACTTGTGAGCTGGCGGGCATCTCTGTACGGGCATGGCTGAACTGTTTTCGGGGTTATTTCAAGGGTGCAGCCGCTGGGCACTAGCAGGGAACTCACTTGTACGCCCCGTCATCCATGGGGGTGCTCCATGCAGAGCCAAACGGATGTGTGTGCGCTGAACTCCCTGTGCCCTGCTCTCGTGAGTGCGCATCAGTTCAGCTCCGCGCTGCGCCCCTGGGCCTGAATTAAGCTGCCTTTTTGCCTGGATGGTCTTCAAAAGGGCTCATGCTGGGTAGGATGAGCGATGCGGCCGCATGGCCCAGCCTGCACACAACGTGTGCTGCGCGCCCGCTTGGCCCGTGCACAGCCATGGGCGCCTGCCAGAGCTCGACCTTCGCCGGGGAGGTGGGAGCGCTCGTCCCGCTGTCCCCGCGTCACCTTGCGTGGGTTTGAGCATCCTGGGGGCAGCTTAGAGCGGTGCTGAGCAGTCCTCTTCTGGAAGGCCCTTGGCACAGCTGCTGCCTGCCTTTCTAGTCACTTGTGTGGTCATTTGGTCTCCAAACAGCTCTTGGGAGGGAAAATACTCCATAGTTATTCCTAAGTAAGTGAACTGCTGCTGCAGTTTTTGAAGAATATTAAAAAAAAAGGGGGAGGAGAGAGGTAGGGAGGAGGGAGGACTTTATTTTAGAAAACATGTTTTTGGAGGAATGTTTAAGAGAAAAAAAAAATCTGCTCCATGTTAAGCTTCAGCTTGATTTCTCATCTTGATTGGCTTAAACCCAGGAGTAAGATGCTTAATATTCTTGCTGAATCTTTAACTGTTGTAACTCTGGACAGCCTTCTGATCTGTACAGATGTCATCACTTACCCTGTGAAATTCTTAGCCTCAGCAGCTTATAAGAGCCAAGTCCACAGTCATCTGCATATTGCAAGGAAAAGTGTTTCCTTTTATGCTAGTAGTAAACACGATTATATTCCTATTTCTCAAGGCCTGGTATGCCAAGGTTAAGATTTGATCAAGTTGCAAATTACTCAGTATCAAAATTCATAAATACTGCAGACATAGTCCTGGAATAGCATGGCTGTATGCACCTAGAATAAAAATAAACTCTTATATATTATTTTTTCTGTCTAAAATGGTGAACAAATATTAATTCTAGCAACACATGGAAAGGCAGGCAACTCCTCTGTTTGAATCTGTAAAACTGAGGAAGAAAAAGGAATTAGCAGAATTTGGAAAGAGTTAGGGTTCATTATCTGTTAAAGGATGGGCCAAATTTCAAACTAGAGGACGCTAATTCAAAACACCTGACTCAAGCCATTTCCCAGTGGATTGATTCTAAATATTAATGGTGTATTGAGTATCTTAGATAAACAAAGTACATGTTTGGAAGGAAAGTGTGTAGCTGGTGGTACAAAGAGATAAATCAAGGGAAGTTCCTTACTCTGAGATAAATTAGGCTGAGGAATAGTTTCCCATGAGAAGTCATGGAGCTCCCATTGCCTCAGATTAATCACGACAGCAGAAGGCGTACTCAGCTTTGTTTAGGAGAAATGCATTGGTGCAGCTGCTCCTTCTGAACCATGATTCTGTCGTGGCTGTGATGTGCTTAGTCATTTTTGTTTTAAACAAAATGTTGGGAACACTAAAGTTTGAAATTTTTTTTGTTGCCGGTGAAACCCGGAATTGGAAAAACCCTGCTGCATTAGCAAGGTCCTCAAACAGCACATGTGTGTGTGTGAACTTGCACGGCCACCAAAGGTCTGGCCTTACTGTGCGGCTGGGTCGCCGTCCAGGATACAGCAAAACTCCTTTGCTGTCTTAGTGGCCGACCTGAGGCTTCTACCTGCTGAGGTGACAGACGCTGCTGTGGTACCGTTACCTCTGCGTTGCAGCAGGCTTCGTTTTGTCTGTGCAGCTCAGGCTAAAATGACTTGCAGATGTGCTATGGGAACCCAGGCTCCGTGCTGAGTTACGGCATGATCAGCGCCTGGGAAATGTGATGGGGTCCTGTGGGGAGCCTGGGAAGTGGAGCAGTCCTTAAATATTCTTTGTCTTGAGCCTAATTTTCAGAGATGGGGCATAGTTTACTGAGGATATTTGAGGGCAGCCCTTTGTACTTGAGACACCTGAGTTTTCCTGTAGTAATGTTCTGATGATTATTGAGGAACGTTTTATCTTAAAGATTTACCTGACTGCAGGTAGATTTGGATGCTGCTGTGAATGGAATAGGTGCCAATCTGTAATGAAATTTCCGAGTGCAGTTCATGTCAGGCACACTGCTCTGACCTTGCTGTTTTGTTTTTGTAGGAGATGTGCAACAGCAGAGCCCAAACTACTCTTTCTGAAGTGAAAGCTTGTTTGGTGAGGTGTCAAATACTCCAATCTGATAAATCTATCTGGCAAGATTTATGACCCTGTTAATATTCCTTAAATTAACCCCATCATCTTGATAATTACTCTTGTGCAATAGCACGTTAGCCATTAATTTGATTTCTTATCTAGCTACACGTAGCCTTTTAAAAGTTTTATGCAACACATGCATTTGTATGCTTTCATCTGCAGTATCTGAAAACTGTTTCCAGCCTTATCTGCTCCTAGGAGGGCATGTCCTGTCTGCACAGACTGTGTATGACTGTGCTAAGTGTCCTGCCTCTACCTCGTTTCTCCTCTTCTGAAGCACAAGGTAGAGTTGTGGCTCTTCAGGAACTCTTAAAGCGGGAAGGAGCACATTCCTCTTGGGACTATTGGGCACACAGAGATGTAAGGGACTGTCAGCTTCAAATAATGTACATACAGACTCTTAGTAAACAAATATTAATCACAAAGTGCAGATTCTGTAAAACATAGTGAACGTGGCATTTATTTGGAGTATTGCGAATAAGTTTTAAATAAAGTCTTTGGGTGAAAAATAATTTGCGATGCACATGCCGATTTACTCCTCTTCTGCTGTTAAATATTTACGTTTGTACGCAGGGCTTCACCATGATAGTATATGCTTCAGCAGGCACAAGTAAATACATTTCATCCCATGATTTATCAGTCTGTACAGTGTTCCTTTACCAGTATATTGTATACAAGCAATATGTCATCCCAGCCCTTGAGAGCTTGTGTGTGGCAGCGTCCCAGCTCCTCACTGCAGAATGCAGCCGGCCAACAACCTTCCCGGGCTTTCCGGGGCTGAAAACTCCCTGTGACGGATCAGTGCCCGACCTGACCCATCGCTGCTGGAGCCGGAGCACCCGCTGTGTTTTACGAGCATTCCCAACTCAGCTCTGATGGGGGGACATCTCCACCCCCACGGTGAGGGGGGTCCATGGGAGCTCTCTTTACACCCCTGACTACCTGCTTAACCTGCTCTGGCTCTGCGACCAGCCTGGCGCTTGGAGGGTCCCGGGGAATGGAGCGTCAGGTTGTCCAAAGTGACAGTGCCCCTCTGGGCTTCCAAAGGAGCTGCCTCCCTTGTTCCCACTATGATTCCAGGGTCCGAAGGTGACTTGCACTGCCCTGCTCCCTGCATGGCAGAGGGAGAAGGTGGAGGGAAACCCACTGCTCCTTCCTGCTGCTGCTGTGTGCACGACTGGTGTCCGCATTCACCTGCAGCCTTCTCGGAGGAGATGTCCGAGTCTGGCTGCTTAATCGAGCAGTCGGTTGCAGAGGAAGGGCAGGTTGGCCAACCTGCTCTGCCTCCAGTGTCCGGAGATGCGTTGGGCCAGCAGAAGGGGAGGTGTGGAAGCTTCATGCAGTTGTGTTGGAGCACATGCAGTTGTTCCATTCCCCGAAGCTTATTTTCTAAGTGTTTGTGTCTAGTTTTTGTAGATTAGAACAGTTTTAAGTGGAATGAACAAAAGCGTTGCAAAGCTTAACAAGTTTGGAGAAAGGCTGGGGAACATTAAAAACAAATGGGAAGCAAGACTTCAACCAAAATCTAAACAAAAATGAACTACAGGTCTCCTGTGAGTTGTCTGGCTTGCTTTCCAACTCTAAATTTTTTCCACACAGCAAATTTAGCAGGGATAGACGCAACAGACATCGTCTGGGAGTCCCCAGGAATTCTTCTTATTATGACTATTTTCAGTTTCCATCTTAGATAGGAGCTTTCTGTTGTTTAGACTATTTGTCGCGACGGCAACTTTGAAAGTAGAAGGTGCTGCAGAGAGAAAGCAACCATGAAAGGAATACCCCTATCTGCCTTGGATAAAGCGGAGCGGACCGCTTCGCTGCGGGAGGAGCGCGGTTCCCGTGTGTCCTTGGTGTCCGGCCAACGGGCCCCGCCAGGAGCCGGAGCCCTCCCCGCGCTGCCCTGCCTCCTCTCCCTGAAGGGCTCCCATCGCCGCTTGCAGCCACTTCCTTGGCAAGAGGTGCCCTGCCGCTCTTTGCAGTTATTATCCCGGTGAGACGCTGCTCAGATCAGGCCAGTCTGCTCCCTAGGAAAACAAGGGAAAAAACAACAACAAAAAAATCGAAGTGAAAAATAAGTCTGAACACATTTATCTCTCTGTGTCTTCCTCTGCGCCTTCCCCCTTAAATTAAAATGAACATCTGGATCCTCTATCTTAACTTGGAAATGGAAATCTAGAGGAGTGGTGGTGGGGGTAGTGGAGAAATAACGATGAGGAAAGAGATAAGCACAGCAAAGGTGGAAGTGATAGTTTATTCACGGTGTTGCATCTCTGTTATCTTGATCTGGCCTGTTTGCCGCTTGTGTTTTCCCACCCAAGCACTGCACCGTGATGAGTACCGATAGTTCTCCCCACGGCTACTGCACTGTGCGTGGACGAGAGAAGAAGAGGCCAGAAATAACCCTCCCCGGCGTCAGGGACAAACCATCCGTCCGTCCTCCGCCGGCTCCCGCATCCCCTGGGCCTCCAGGTGCCGCTGCATCTGTTCCGCAGGCAGGCCGGGCCCCAGCGAGCTCGCTGCCGTGCGCTAGGTGCTCTTCCGCTTTTCCTCGCTTTGCCTTCCAGAGACTGCGGAGTAAGTTCATGGCTCTGTTGTTCATTGTTACTCTCTGAGTTAGGGAAATAGAGGAACAGAGAGTTATTTTGCTTTGGTTTTGCTGAGAGACTTACAAAGGCGAGGCAACGCGGGGAGAGCTTTCTGTTCCTGCTGCCAATTTCCTAGTGTTACTGAGCAATTGATTTAGGACTTGTTTTAAAGCAGAGTTGTTGTGAGGTTTTTTTTTTCCCTTTATTTTTTAGTTCTGTCATATTGCTAGCAACAACAGTTAAACCAATTCTTGAGCCAGTCGCTCAGAATCACAACCAGCTTAGGAGTCACAGACCTTCACTAAACAGGTTATTTTCTTGAGCTTTTGCAGGCTACTACAACTTTTCAGGCTTTTCTGTGCAACCTCTGCAGGCAACCTGCTTTCGTGGAAACGTGATTCTCAGGTAATCAGTTATTTGCAAAAACTATGACTTTAAACTGAGCATCATGAGACCTGAAATAAAACAGCAACAGTGAGTCCCTTTTTCTGGAAGCTTTACGGTATTTTAAAGTGTCTTAGTGAGACATTTACAGTGGCACTTCCCCCCCCTTGACTCCCTCATCTGAAGCAGTTCACACAGCTTGCAACATGGCTCTGTCAAGGTTCACAGAGATTCCAGCTTCTTTCCTATGTGACCCAGACGTTCTGTCCCTTAAAATGTGCCAGACGGACAAGAGGTTACTTGGAGAAATAGTTTGCACTTTTCCCAGACTCTGCTGTTCAGTCTCTCTAACAAATATGTAGCTGAGGTAATGTCACTGCGGACACTTACTTGTACCTCTTTTCTAAGCTAAAAAAAAGCCAAATTTTTAAGCTACTAAAATAAAGAAGCTTTGCTGCAAACTCTTTTTTTTTTCTGTTTTTCCTTCTGTCTTTACTTTAGGAGCATTTATAGGAACTGTTTTACAGCTTAAAGAGTTCTTTGACTGAAGCAAAAACAAAGGACTTCCTCACCAGTTCAGAAAGAATTTGTTTGAAGATTTTCTGACAGTAGCGAAGAAGTGCATTACCTTTTTTTTTTTTTTTTCAGCTGAATGTGCTTATGTTTCCATTCATTTGCATTGAGAAGAGTATGAGCTACTAGGTAAATACCATTTAAAATCAATTTGTCGTTCTTATTTGCCCTTCTTACGAGAGATTCAGTTTTTGTTAGCAAAATGGAACGGAATCCTCATCTTTCTTCTAGATACCTTTTTCTCAGTTACAATGTAGCATTAGTGATTGCAAGATTCATAATTCTTTGCCTGTAATTTTCATAACAGATACGTTGAACATTTACAGTAGCACAATATATTCTGCCCCAGGTCTTCATAGCATGCTTTTGGAGGCTTGCTGTGGGTTTGATTCAGAGTAGAGTAGTTGAGCCTGCCGAAAATTCTTAGGAAAACTTAGGAAAATATAAGAGTCACATTTGCCTATCAGGATATTTTTGTCGACTGAGGAGGAATTTGAGATGGATCGGGTTATTCTCAGCCCTGTAACAGGGAGGGCACTTGTTGAGGTTAGTTTGCTGTAAATTCCTATCTCTTTCCAGGTTTGAGAGTGATTTAATGTTATGGAGAACTTTTTGCCTCTAGAAAAATGAGCAAAATCTCTGTAGAACTTGAGTGTTGCACTATTTTGGAAACAGGGAAACAAGGGAAGCTGGACTGACACAAAGACACAAAATGCAGGGCAAACAGCATGCCGTGCAGGTGGGCAGGAACCTGCCGTCCTCACCTCAAGGTGTTGACAGTCTGTTGGGAAAAGAACAGGGAGCAAAAGCAGCAGGGAGGGGAACAGAGACCAAGAGAGGTAAAGTGACTTTCTCAGAAACTCCCTGAGAGTTAGTGCCAGAACCTCCCTACCTCAGTCAAGCACCTGCCCTGAATTCAAGTCCCATGTCATTCCCAAGCACCCTCTATTTAAGCTCAGAAGTGTAATTGTACTCAGCCCACACCAGGGTTTTCCCAGTGACACAAGACGCCGCCAGAGCTGGTGGCTCCTTTGTTAGTCACTCCTTGTGCGTCCATGACGGGATAGTCCAGGCTGAAATGCAGTGTTTGAACCTTCCCAGGGCCTCTTGCCTACCCCGCATGGGGAGGTGCAGTTAAAATGGCAGACAAACATATGCCAACTAATAACCTATATATTCTGTTTTTCATCTGTTTAATTAGAGGTGCAGTCACCATTTGGGATAAATATGAGGTATTCAGTGTCAGGAAGAATAAACGTTTGACTATATTAAATGTTTGGTTTAATATAACCAGAGCCTGTGGGGGACTTGTCAACGGGGCTTGCCGTGACCTGCACTGAGATGTCCCCATCTCAGGGGACTTCATCGTTATCAGGGGGCTCTTCATCAGAAAGCCAAGTCTTAGGGGATGCTTTAGGTTGTTTTTTTTTTTTGTCTTTCCCCCCGCTTTCTTCTGTTTTAGCAAAGCACGTGCAAGAAACTCCTGTCTCTGCCCATCGGTTTGCCACCATCTAAGTTTTGTCTGTATGACTGTTGGCAGCGCCCAGTTGCTGAGTCATCCTGGAAATGGTCTGTGTGGAAAAGTCCATTACAGAGCAGACAGTGGCTGTTGTTTGGTTGGATAATTCAGTGATCTCTTTTGTAGTGTGGCACCTCTAACAGTTCTGGTCACTAGCTGGGGTGTCCGTGTAGGTGAGTGGGACCCTTAGAAGCAGCATCTTGTCAAAGGACACCCATGTTTACTCCTCAGAAACCTGAGTTAGCCTGAGCACTAATGGTGGGGAGTGTGTTATGGAAATACTGCAGGCCAACCAAGAAGCACCTGCAGGCTTCTGTGACTGTTCCGTCAGTTCTCATTTATTTTCCAAAGTCAAAGTTTTCAACTGTATCCTTTAAAGCTTTTTGGCTGTTCAGATAAACTCATAACCAAAGCACTCTATGGAAGTTATTTCATCCTGGTTGAAAGCAGAAGATGTGTCTATGCTACAGATTCTCTATTTACAGCCTTTCTGGGGAGCTCAGTGGGAACTGAGCTATGGTTATTTATCGAATGGCTTCAACAGTTGCTGGATAAAATTAAAGGAAATCTATCACCCTGATTTGCAGAAACATTATAAATTGCTTTGCTGTAAGAAAGGTAATTTGAGTGAAGCCCGACACATGTTGTTACTTATAGTATGTCAGAAAAAATGCTTAGTATGCAATAGTCAGATAATCAATCTGTATCAATGGATCTACAGGTTCTTGAGCTATAAAAGAGTTTTGATGATTTCCCCTGATTTTTCCATTTCCTTTCCAATTTCTTGGGATTGGTCAAAGGGACTACAGACTATGGTTTCACATTCAGGTCAATGGTTGTAACCTTCAGCTGCTGCCTTCCAGGTACTCCTTGCTGCCTGGAGCTCTAGACGCAGATGTTTTGCACCAGTGAGCAATCAACTATTTCAGGAATCCTATCTCACTGAAAAATAACTTTCCTCTAAAGCTCTCCCTCCATACTGGCCACTTCATGTACCCAGCATCTCTAGACTCCCGTTCTTTGGGAACCTTCAATCCTTGGTTAATTCTTTTAGCCTGATCTTTGAAAGAAAGAGAGATGAACTTGACAAAAAGGGTTTATGAGTGAGTTTGTCTGCCCACAGGTAGTGTGTGATGTGGACAGCCCTATGCAGAACAGCGAGACCTGCCAAGTCCCTGCCCATATTCCCTCAGCACCCTAGCGATCCTCCGGCTCTTTGCCCCTACTTTTGCCCTCGCTCAGAGCCTTCTGCTTTGACTCCTTCTCAGAAGTGGCCAGTGAGTCAAAGAGCATTAAAGCCCCCTTCAGGTGATGGGTTACTTGCCAACCATAGACTTACTGTGCAAACTTGAAGGATCGGTTTGCCAGCACCTCTTTCTCTGTGGTTTTATCTACCGTCCTTGCAGTTACCGATAAGTGCAGTTGTCATCATGTCCAGAACGTACCTGCTCACTTGGGGACTACAGAGCCAGGTCCAAGGTTTCAGGCTTTTCTGAAAATATGGAGTAAGAAAGGCAGTGAAAATTGTTGAATAAATATAAGTACCTCATAACGAGCAGAATTTGTAGGTCATATAGGCAGCTAGCCAAAGCATTTGTGTAAGAATGTGTGTGTAATTACATTGTTTCAAAAGATGAGCTAGCTCTGTAGGGCAGGGACTTTCCTTGCATCATATTTAATTTTATTCTCCCAATAAAAATATATTGTTGGAATTCACTCAGCTTCTACAGTATATTTTACTTTTCCATTGCCTGCAAGGATGGATTAACAGTAGTGTCATAGTTGGACAATGAAAGGAATTTTTCTGCTGTGGTTTGTCCTGATCCACATCAGGAGAATACTGTGTTGAGTTTCGGTTACCACACTTTGAGGAAGGTGAAATTCAAGTAGAGAAAGTTCTGAATGATGCGAGATTTAGAATATGTAACCTCAGAGAAAAGACTGGAAAAAAGACTTGCTTAGTCTGCAGAAAAGAAGACCCTGGAGCATATGCAAAATGTCATTATTTAAGCGACAGTGATCAATAGTCCCCCATAGTTTCTGGAGGAGGGAGAAGTCAATTTAATATGCCACAGGGATGATTTAGGCTAAATATCTGTAAGATTTTTCTATCCTTAGGATGGTGAAGCATCATAACTGCCTGCCTAGTAAAGCTAGTGAAGTCTCCTCATAAGAGAGGAGCTTAGGTATCACTAGATTGTACCTAAGTGTAGGACGTTGAGCTGGCTGATCTCTGAATGTCTTCCGCAGCAGATCTCTATGATGTCTATGAATAAAAGATCCTACAGGACCCTGTGATTAAAGTGGAGATCTCCATTAGGTGACTATTTGCTCTCCAAAAGTAATTTTATCTCTGTTCTGCACTTGGTCTTGCACCACCTTTGGCCGCTTGCTCTTTTCATCTCCCTTGCTTAGTTCTCATAATGCTATGAGGCCAACTAGGCTTCAGTGCTTACTCAACAGCAAAGAACCAAGAAAGGAAGAAAGATAACCTTCTTATAATTTATTCAACTCTCATAGCCATTTAATACATAATAATGCAAGCATACTATAGTGGTGATAGTGTATATTGATGTGCTCTGTCAAGAATGTTGATTTATAGGCAGAGTAGGAGACAGGACCAAGTCCTGAAAGAATTGTGCAGCACCTTGGAATAAAATTTTAAGTGGGGTGAAAGTCTGAAAATGCTAAAAAAGATTATAGGTCAGAGCAGCATTTTCTGATAATTGTAGTACAAAATTAATTTGAGCTGACACATTTTTTTATCTCTGTGTACCAAAATAATTTGTCTCTTGTGAATGTAGAAGCTAGAGTCAAGGAACCCACTCAAAGAGAAATGTCTTAGACATTTATCACACTGAATGCAGCCTATATTTTCTTTCTTTTATTCAGACCTTATAAGGAGAGAATTAGTGTTTTCCCAACTATTTTTGGAGCTGTTTACATTCAAAATGAATTGAATACTGTGGAAATGCTGCAAAGATTTGTACACTTGAAAAATACAGGCCATAATCAGGAGATTGCGATCGTGCTGTCTTTCTCTTCTCCAGAGAACGGGAGAGTTCAGAGCGGCGTGAACTGTAAACACAATGTGTCATCCCTCCTTAGGCTCCAGCAACAACATGAAAGCCCAGATTGGTGGTTTTGGCAGATTTTACTGAAACCTCATTGATGTAGAACCTACCACGCCAAAGGAGTAAACAGCTTTTGATCCTGTGTAGCTCCATGGGGAACAAAAGTCTGGAAAACAAATAGGAGCTCAGGTTGGGTTTAGGGGTAGCGCTTGGCAATCCGTGTGGAAAAGCCTTTGCTTCCCTCCACAGCAGTGACTGACTATGTACTCGTGGGATGTGTTCTGTAAACGCATCTGATGAAGTGTAGGCTCCCTCTTGGACTCCAGTAGTGCTGATCTGTGGATAACTGAGCCTGGTCCCCAAGGGATTTTGGAACACAAAGAAGCAGGGCTGACCCTTGAGCATAAACATGTGTGTGGGGACAGCAAGGCAGACTGAGCTGAGGTAGTCGGTGGCTACTTGCCCTTCCTTAGCTCTGCACTTGTACAGAGCTGTATCCATGGCTTGGATACTGCCACTGCACCGAGAGTCTGGACTGTGCCTGGAAGTCGCTGCTGCTCACAGCTGTATTGGGATTGCGCTGACTCTTTCTGAAGGTAATGTCCAGGTTGTGGTGCGCTGTTGTTGCAGGATTACAGTAATTAACTCCTGCAGTCTCCTGACATGTTAATTTGCATTTTTCTCTAAAACCCACCTTCTAAAGGCTACTGTTATGGAAGCACTTATGAGTTTGGGGTTCACTGTATAAAAGGTTAATTTATGGCGCTTTCAGTTGCAGAGAAAAGCTTAAACACATGATCCCTAAAGGCTTTGAAAGTAGATAAAATTGAAGGATGTAAGGATATTTAAGCTGTCCTGTTATAAGCATTGCTATAACTTCTGAATGGTTTGAAGTGGCAACTCATGTCATATTGATTGATTGCATAAAATATTCATTTATTAAATATCCCTCTGCGTGTTTAGTTGTGCTTTTATTCAGTGCCAGTGCCTAGACCTGAAATGAATGACTATTCCAGGCACTGGTTATTTTTTCCCAGTGATGACAGAATTTTCAAGCATAGATAAAAATATTAATAACAAAAATATTTTTTTCTTCTTGATCTTATTGTCAGGGCCTCTGTATATGCAGCAACTGTTTCACTGTCTTTAGATTCTTCAGATAAGTTTAAAAAATATAATTAGTGGGCTGCTTACTCCTACTCTGCATTCTTCACTGAAAGGTGCCGATGAAAATGAATTGCTCATGTAATCTCCTTACATTCATGTCTGTTCTCTATATCAAGAAAGTTTTTTGTCATAACTCTTAATACAGTTAATCCCTATCTGGATTTTCCAGCTAGTAGTTCGCATTTATGGTAAACACTGAGAAATCCTATCTGCTAAGAGAACTCTACCAAACCACTATTAGAGAAGGTCAGTCCCACTACAGGCACAATATGCAGTTTTAAGGATTTCCTGCAGAATTTTATTAATAAAACTTACTAAAAGGTTTTCTAACTTTGGGATAACAGGAAGTAAATGCAGTTTCAAAGATGATTGACAAAACTAGGTAAATCCAATCAAAATCCTTTTTTTTAGTTTTGATAAATTGTAATTAAACCATCAAACAACCTCTCTTCTTAACAAGAGTTCTAATTCAAATTTTCTAAAAATTTTCTCTTTGGAAGAGAAATCAGAAACGTTTATTATATTTAATGAACTACAAATATAAAGGTGTAATTTGAATTTTAAAATTATTTTAATTTAGTAGCAGCCTTGCATGGTTCTTTTAATGAGTCCATTAATACGGCATTGTAAACTTGATAATATTTTTGTGAGTCTGTTAAAATGCTATTGTTAACTTGATTATTTTTATGCAAGCAACTTGCATAAAAGTTGCATTTCTTTCCTGTTCAAAGAAGGAAAGAAATTGAACCCAGTTGCTATGTAGCTGGACTTCTTACCAGGAAAGTGCAAACATGGTAGTGTCCTGATGTGGATGCTTCTTTTAATGTAAGGAAGACTCTAGACAACACTTTGCTGCAGAGTGTAGACATGCTGTTAGACGATCACGTTTCCATAAAACAACAGAAGCTTAAGTTAGTGCATTAGGTTTGCTAAAACACGTTTACTTTCACGTCTTAATCTTGTTTTCATTGGATACAATCAAATACTCCATCATTCAAATAGCAAAGTGGGCCAACTAGTAATTGTATCTTCAAATTTCAGGCCATAATTGTGCAAGTATGTGCAAAATTATGAGCAAGGAAAGAGCAATGTACTTAAGTTGACGCTGAAAACTGGGCTTATTACACACACATGTGACAGAGAAGGAAAGGCAAGCATTCTCCCTGGGAAAGAAGAGCCAGGATGGTGTTGTCATTGCTCTTTCATGTGCTTTGCCAGTAGATTTAAAAAGAACTTAAAAAAAATCTTTTTCCAATTATAGTTTTATTTTCGGGACAGTGAGAGAAGCTATTTCAGAACAAACTGTGTAATAAAGAGCTAGAGCGATATTAAGACTTTTCTTGGGCTTAGGAATTGATGTTCAACAGCTGAAGCGTGGAGACTGAAAAATACGTAAAGCAAAATCTCAAAGCAAGAGAATAGTCTTACTGCTCACCAGTGCTGGAGCGGATCTGCAGCACGAGCCCTGTGCTGTACGGTGGTTTATGGGAGTGGAGCAGCAGGCTTGTCTCCCCTTCCCAGCTGAGAAGGGAGATGTGTGTTTTGGGATACCCTCAACAGGTAAACAGGTAAAGGGAGAAGAATACCACCCTTCTCCCACGGATTTCAGCATGTATGTTTGCTGTTCCAGAAACCACAGGCCTTTCCTTTACTTTAGGGTGGAGGGAGTGAATTTTCTAAATACAAACACCCCTTTCTTCCTTCAGTCTTTTCTGCTTTGGCTGAAGTCCTTGCGCAAAGCCATGCCACCTTTCAAGCTATAGGGAATGAGACCCCTGATGGGCCGGGTCTGGGCTGCTTTGGAGCTGGACAGAAGGGCTGTTTTGAAGGAATGAGAAGGTTTTTCTCCTTGAGGCCTCATGATGACACTTTCTAATGCTCTTCGCCCCAGAACTAGCCACTGAGCTAAAATCTCTGACCCCAGGCACAGCAGCATTGCTTATTCACTGGGATGGCCAGTTTGGGCCTAGTTATAAGATATGAGTGAGGATTGCTTCTTTCAGCTGTCTGTATCTTTTGTGTAACACCAGACATTTTTCCCTGCTCACTGAGCTGACCAGGAAACCTAAATAGAAAAGGTGTCTGAGATCTGTAGTTTCCTAACATCAGTTATAGTACTGTCTGGTTCGGATTGTGAAAAAATCTGACTTGGAAAGCTTGATTATTGCATAATAAATATCCAAACTTTACTTTTATTTTCATGCCACATTCCTTAACGTAAATAGAAGTGCAAGTTTTGAAGTGTTTTAGAAGAAATTTTCTCAAACCTTAGCAAACCCCTGAGCTCATTATTCATAATGTGTTTTCTTAAGTTCCCTCTGTGGCCTATGCATGGCCATGTTTGCCACCGTACATCTCCCAGCTATGTTAGGTCTACATACGTGGTTCATTCTTTCAAAGACCTTCACGTCGCTTCAGCAGTGGCCATTGCCGTTGCGGTTCAGCCCTCGGGAGCTGCTCCTGCTCCTTCTCCCTCACAGATCCCTCCTGAGCACGGAGCCCGCCACAGAAGGCTGCAAACGCATCCAGCGCTGCCCTGTCTCGCCTGAAAAGGCTGCAGTCTAAAAATGAGCTTGATGATGTCTAGACAAGACTGTAAGCATTTAGTACCTTTAGAGCGCTTTGCATCTTCAAAGCACTCTGCAAGCATTAGCTGATTAACATAACTGCGCCATCTGTTTTGATGTTTACATTTTGTGCAGGCAAAATTCCTGCTTGGCTTTATTACCTCTCTCAGGTACGTGGCTGTCGAGGAGGGTAGAGTCAGGTCCATGCTCGTCTGCAGCAACGTTTTGCCTTAAAACCCAAGTCAATGCTGTGGGGCCCCCTCGCTGTCCTCGGTGCAGAGCTGGGGGCTACTGCCTTCCGAAATGCCATGCAGGATGGGGTTCTCCTCTCCAGCTGTGTTTCCCCTGGCTTCGTGAGCCTCTGGCTGCCAGCAGTGTCGTTTTCTTCCGTACAGCCTGATCATTGAGGTTCTGCGTAACGGAGAGGCTTGTATTGATTGAACAGTCTTAATTCTTCATTTCAGTTTAGATTTCTTCCTGGTAGATTCATACTAAATCTGCCATGAGACTGATTTAAAGCCAACTAATATTACATCAGCATCCTTTAGAGTTGAAAAATTTTAAAAACAGAACATATTGTTTATTTTCCCCTCTCTGAATTCTTTTTCATTCCCTTTTAATTTTTTTTTCAAACCCCTACATATTTCCATGTCCTGCTGCCTGAGTGATCTTTCAGGTTGATCGCGCAACCTAAACCCATCTTCATTTCTTGGCAGCCAATTTGTTTTGCAGATAAACCCTGCAGAAACCGTGTTGCATTGACAGTAATGAGAGATGAGCAACGTTTTGATTAGGGGAAAACTCGTAAGACGTTCATCAGAGATTTCTTAAGAGATTCGCCAGAAGGATGTATCATGAGGATGGCGGCGTTGCAGCGTGGGGGCATACGTTAGCATCAGTCATCAGGAGTGATTATTCAGACTCCGAGCTCGGTGTGAATTGTGCCTTGCCATGTTGGGGGAGCTGGCCGCAGCTGCGAGGGGGACGCGTGCCGGGTTGCGAGCAAGGGCCCTGCTGCGGTCGCTCCTTAATTTCGAGCTGCAGCGTGCGGAGCAGCAGACATCGGTCCCAGGAGAGACCTTCCCGACAGACAAACCCCTCGTCTGGCGTGGTTCACACCACCGCTTTAGATGCGACCCGAAGGCATTTGCAAGGCGGATCTTTACATAGACCTTAATGAACATGGGAGAGCCTCTCATGCAGACAAATTTGCAGTTAATAAACCAACAAAGCCAGACTATTAGGATATAAATATAGTGAAAAGACAGACTTGGACAGACTGAGGTGGTGGGTGTGTTTTATTTCTGAGGGCTGTTTTTTCTTCTTCTTTTTTTTTTTTTTTTTTTTGCTTCTGGTAGAGACATTTTGCTACACTTTTAGGCTAGGATAGAGAGATGAGGAATAAAATTCTGACAAAATGGAAGTCTCTTCTGACCAAGTCATGTTCGAAAAGCTGCCAGACGATGCTGAACATCTTCAGGCTAATATTGGAAGCCTCTATGGGAAGGATGCACTTTTTGTAAAAGATATGCTTATGTGCAACCATGCCTATTGGATTAGTTGAGGAAATCCCTGTGTCCTGTATTATCCCTGGGGTCAGATAAGATGATCGCAGTTGTTCCGTCTGACTTTGAAGAATAGGAGAAGAGTCAAGTGTTTGCTTCGTGCTGCCTGGGCGGGCGAGCTCTGCCCCCCGTGGTACCTGCCCGGAGCATGGGGGGAGCCGCCACGGGGAGAGAAACCAGGCTCTGAGCTGCAGCGCGCCGGATGCTGGATGCATTTGTCTTGACCTTCAGTCGTTTGATGCTCTATGCTAATAGCACTCTGCATGTGTGTTTAATATAAGGCATGGATGCTTTAGCATGCTGGGTATGTTTTTGAATATATGGCTTAGCTTGGCTTGTTGGATAGTTGTCTGGCACTAAGGTCTGACGTCGCAAGGCAGAGAGGCCCTTACCCACAAGAGCAGTGGATGTCTGGAAAGAGCCTCAAGTGTTGGTGCTCTTTTTAATAGATTTTCCTCCTATTCCTCCTAAAGCTTCCTCATGCCTTTTTGGCTTCTCTCCCATGGTTGCTGTAGCCCTTCAGACATTGTATTGAGAAGGCAGAGTGCAAAGCAGGAGAATTGCACATTTTGCTATGGAGTTATGTGGGGCCACAGTTCTACAAGATGATGGAGTACCTGTTGAGTATCCACTCAGTATCAGGACCACAGAACTCAAATGGACCACTCAGCTCAGCTCACATGGAATAAATTACATTGAAAAAATGCAGCACTCCTGGCCTTTAGAGAAAAATTTGCCTTTATAGAAAGAATCCAACAGCATTCAAATACAATTTTGATTCTGATAAACTAAGCAGAGGTGAATTGTAAGCTTATGATCCATGCAATTGCTCTTACTAGTCCAAACATTTCTTTTCCTCCCACAGAAAGGAACATGCTCAATAACATTTCTGTGTTCTGTGAAGGGAAAGTGTTTCCTGTACACCATGTAACTACTTCAGTCATCTTAGATGTTTTCCTTTCATCATTTCTTTCCTTATTGATGCTTCCTGTACCTCATCTGCAGGACTCTCGCCTTTTTGAGTCCTAGTCTTTCCTTCTCTCCCTCTAATTTTGGGGGTGTGAAAAACTCCAGTATCTTCAGTTAGACATTAATGAGATCCAACACAGCAGAAAATTCTCCAGGAAATTTTTATGTAATTCTGGAACTAATTCTGCTTTATCCCATAAGTAATGTTGATATGCATTTGATGACCTGACATCTCACATTAGGGAAAAGGGGAGGGGGCCTGTCATGCTGCAGTAACACGATGACGTTTCTGAAAGTCTGTAAAAGATGAAAAATACTTGCATGTAGGCACAGAGCATGTAGGCACTGTGCAAGCATCTAATTGCAACACTCCCTGCTGACTGTTTTTAATGTGTGTGGGTTTTATTAAGCAGTCCTAATAAAAAGTTAAGAGTTTTGCCTAAGCAAAAAAAATGTAACAGGAACAACAATCTCATTTCTCAGATTATTGAAGCGCAGATACAGTCAGAAAAACCTGTCTGGATGCAGAAAGCTGGGTAAATTTGTCCCATCTGTGGAAAATGGTAATGAAATGGTTTTGTGGTTCTGAATTGGCAGACTCACCTCGTGTGTGTGTATGTGCATATGTATATATGTATCCTGAAGTTTTGGTTTCACATGTTACATTATGCATTGCATACTAGGGGTGAAATGTGTGTGACAAATTGCAGATCCTTATGGCACGGTGTTGTAACACTGGGTACTTGCAGCTTCAATGAGCTGTGCCTGGGGAGGTGACAAGGGAATCTGCCAGTGACTCCTCACCACAAGTGACTTCCCTTCAAACAGTCAAATCCAAAATGCTTAGGGATTATCAGACAGAGCAGAAAGCCGTATGAAGATAACTGATAATATGATATATGATATTACTGATATATGGTAGCCGTAGGTCATTTATCCTGCTGGAGAGATTCGTAGTTTTGCCGAGGAAGACGTGTGGAAGCATGGGAAGAATCCAAATTTCCAAGCCTTTAATTATGTGACATTTCTGGTTAGGGCGAAGTTACTGCAGATCATTATTAGCCATTTTAGTAGCTCTTTTTGACCCCTTCGCAGTTATACCCTGACTCTGGCCTGCTCTGTTACCCTGAAGTTGTGCCTTTCCTAAGGACAGTAATTAGCAATGAAGCAATTCTACTCTCCTCAGCACTTAGCTCAAGTAGTGTTCAGTGGCAGGCACGCAGCACGATGCAGTCGTGTGCAGATCTACCAGCTCTCGCTTTCAGTGGCTTTTCAGACATGTTGCTGGCTTTGTCCTCCTAATTAACGTCTCCATCGGTCCCCGCTTGTGGCTCGGAAACCTTCAGGCTCCTGTGCTACATGATGACTTGCTCGTTCTACACAGACCTTGTGGCTCAGTTCTCACAACAGGCTAAATATTTCGCTTAAGGTAATTACCTCACTTCAAAGGAACTTTCATAGAAAAGTAATAATATCAAAAAGAGCCTATATGCTATAAATAAGGTATGAAATTCCACATTAAAGATGTGTGTATATTACAGGGATCTTCAGAGAAGTGTGAAATATAATTAGGACCTTCTTCTGAGGCATAAAATTCTCGATAATACGTGCTAATCTTATTTGCTTGGAATGAGGTGGGAATACACCTATCAAGACATCTTTTAAAATACTTGAATTCTTCACTTCCGACTTTCCAGTCATACTTGTCTGACTTGATATTTTTCCTCGTCATTTTTCTATCCTGCAAGGTTTATTTGTGAATAAGCTTTTGCCTCTACTTCAGCAAAATCAGAGGCATGAAATTTCAGTAAGATAATTAGGATTTTAGTGAAATGAAAAAGCTTTTTAAGAAAAGAAGTAAGAAAAAATAAGTTTTTGTGTGATTAAGCTATGTGGTCTTGCCAGAGTGTATTGATTGCCTCACATCTCATGTTGCAGTTGAGGGTAAATCAAGTTATTCAATGTAGTGCCACTACTGTTAAGGCACTTTGTCTGATGTGTCTTATTCTTAAAACAAATAGATGCCTGTGGGAAAAGAGTATTTTTGATTAACACACAGCTCTTACGATGAGAAAGTTTTAATTTATGTTCTTGCTTGCCTCTTTTCCCATCCCACATCCAAAGAATTTGTTCAGAAGACGTCTGCAAAAATAATTCTTTAAGGCAACTATTGATTAGGTGCGTCAGGGTTAAAACTTCTACCTCTTGGCTACCTTCCCTTGTCTTTTTAGAGCATGTCTCCTGGTGCACCCTCGGTATGTCAGAGTGGTCAGCTCCCAGTGCAGGCCAGGCAAGTTGCTTGAGGAGAAGGCAAAATACTGCTTTTATCTGGAATAGGAAAGCTCCTGCTCTTCACTGGAACTTAAAAAGAGCGCTTTTGCCCGGCACGTGTCATTGCTGTTAACATGGTGCAGATGGGCAGACTGAGACAGAAAGGTCCAGCGACTCACAGAGCAAGTCCCCGCGGAGGGGCCGGAGCTCTCCTACCTTCGCAGCTTCCTGCTGTACCAGTTACTGCTGTGTCCGATTCAGCCTGCTGAACAGAGAACAGTTTGGAGTCGTTCTGCTTTGCGTGTTGTTACGTATGAGACTCCTAAACGGCAGTCGGTCATCAGAATACTGATTTTATAAACTTTTTATTGTTTCAGTGATGTGGGAGAAAACGGAATTTGGAAGGAGCTCTTGTGTGTGTGACAACTAACTACAGAATTTTATGCCCATACTCTGATATATCACATGGCATGTAGTAGCATACAGCAAGAAGAAAAAAAGTTACCTGAACCAGTGCTTGCATTAGTTCTCTGTTCATTTTTGTCTTTTTTAGTGATGTGGAGGTGTTTGCTGTTCAGACAGGGTGTAAAAGGTTTTGAAATGTTCTCCAGCTGTGCTTGGCATCGCCATTTTCTGTAGGTAGTCATCTTTGTATCTGTCTGCTACAATAAAATAAAATAAAACAAAATAAAGGCAGAATACCCCGACTGCTTTCCTAATAATAGTGGTTCAGGGTGTCTCGTGAGTCACGTGTGTCGGGAACTGTGAGTTGGCTCGCTCCAGCATGCTCTCCGTTACCATGTGGTGAAGCTCTGTTACATAGAGTTGGTGAAAATGTTCCAAAGGAATATTTTTCTCTTGAAAAAGTAATAGGCAATCCAGTGATCTGCCAGGTTGGCCGTCAGAGCAGAAACCTCACAATCTTAGGGTTTTAAGGTGCTTCCCAGGCATTTCCAAAGCCTAGTTTCTTCTCTGCTTTGCTATCCAAGGGAGATTATTTTAGGGAAACCTTGCTTCTTGGTGCTCCATCTTCCTTGGAGAGGGCAAGTTTATTTTGAAAACTCCAAATTTGACCCCTGACATGAACATGGGTTTTTCCAGAAAGCCACTTCTGGTACCAAATAAGATAAGGCTTTTGATATTTGGGATAACTTAAAAAGTATACATAGAACTGAGTAACTTTTTCTTTGAAGAAGTTTTGGACTCTTTTTTAATAGAAACTTGGATTTGATTTTGTATGGAACTGGAATGAATTTTCAAGCATAGTTTCACTTTGCTTATCTAATGCGCAGTGTCATGAGATACCGTTTGCAGGTCGTCTCTTATTTTGATTGACCAGGTATATGAATGTAATAAAGCATCGTTACTTTAACTTCAAAAATGTGCTTAAATTCAGTTCTGGCATGTGTAAGATACAAAGTGACCTTTGCAAATAAATTGCTTTTATTACCTAACTAGAGCAAAGTAGTATAATCAGGTTATTCGGGATGTGTGTATTTTAAATTTCCTCATAAATCTTTTCCTTCTGACTTGCTGGAGCAAAATAAGAAAACAAAGTAATAGGTTGATACCAGACAGACATAATAAATCAGTTCCCACAGCACTTTTAATTTAGAAAGGTGGTTCTGCCCGTGCATCACCGTTGCATTGTTTACTCTGGGAAGAAGAAACGGCAACAAACAAACACAAAGACCTCGGGCTGGCGACGGCCCGCGTGTCACTTAGCAACATCAATATTTCTGTGCACAAATAAAGGTCTCCTGCATGGAGCGTGCGGAAAGTGCCTGCGCGTGTGAGCGAGGGCTGACCTTGCGCGCGGGGCCCCCTGCGCTGGTGATTGGTCACTCCTTAATTTGGATGTCTAGACATCGCCGGCGGAGAGGGCGAGCGGCAGACATCTGAAGACGTGAGAGGAGATTCTAAGGGACACCAGGGCCTTAAAATAATTCCCCAGCAAACTGCCCATGTGTTTGTTTGGTGCATTTTAAAAATATATGTTGATAATGATTGAATGGAACACATGACTGAAGGATTGCTCTTTTATTATTACTGTCAATTAACGCACTTGGAAGTTTTCGTGGCTGTGATGTAAATAGATTAAAGCTTCCTTAGAGATTATGCGTAAGTGCGATTGAGTTAATACAATGAATGGTTTTCTGCACTTGCTTCAATGCCTTGTCTTCCCCCGACAAGGATCAGAACATTCAGAAAATAAATGAACTGCATTTAAATGAAATACCTATTCCTAATTTATGACATTTAAACTGTAGTCAGCAATATCCTCTCGTAGAAAGTCCAGGTGAAGAGGATATTACTGTCGTCTGTCTGTATTTTATTTGAAATCTCCCTGTGGGCATGTGGAAGTGTGCATGCCCGTACGTGAGACGGGCTCAGTCCTGCCAAATGCTGGGAACCCTCAATTCCCACTGATGCCGTCGGGCATGTGAGTGTTTCCAGGGCATTAGCCCCATGTTTGAAGAACAGTGGCATGTGCATTTATAATAGTCCAGATTTTCAGCTGTCCTTTTAAATATATGTGCAAATAAGGTAGGTGATTGCTCAGTTGTCATTTGCATGCAAGCTTGTGTTAAGGATACTGGGTATTTGTATAATGGGTTAGTTTGCCTTTTGGAAAAACTGTTTAAGTTGAGGAAGCTGTATTTATTACCTTAGGAATATTGTTCTGTAATAATATCTGGAATGTGACAGAGCAGGATGGAGCTATTAATATCCTTCAGAGATCTATTTTAGTTTTCTTTGTTTTTAATCCTTTCAGTCATAAATCCCAGAAAACAGCAACTGGAGCTTGAAGAGCAACCAGCATTCAGCACTCGAGACTCTGCAGCACTGCACCAACAAATCCTTTTGAAAACAGTGTGCAACAAACGCAGTTTGATTGCAGTACTGGCACAATATTCCCAGTATCAGAGTATTCCCATGTGGGAATAGTTACACTTGTAATACAGGGAAACTTCTGTACCTCTATAGATGTGTCTACATGACAGGCTGTGCTGCTATAAACTGTTTTGGTAAGAATCGCACTTACAGTTGAGTCAAGTGCATTTGAACAGAAGCAATAGACCAAATTTCAGAGCTAGCCCCTAGTTTTCCAGCATAGGGCTAGCAGAATGATTACCTTGCCATAGGTGTGCTGATGTGACACCCCCTACGCATACACAGCTGCGAGAGTAAGTCATTCTGAATAAAGGTTTGTTTTTGAATAACATCTTATTTTAATTCTGTGGGCAAAATGCACACCTAGATTTTCAAATACTCCCTTCTGTGAGCTGGTCCCGTGCTTTACAAGCTTTTCCTTTTTAAAATTCTCCTCCTTTCCTAATGTTTGGCTCCATGTTTGGCACGGACATGGGACAGCAGGGCCCTCACCCTGTGGGTCTGCTGGCCTTGCTGGTCCTGCTCCTCTCGTCCCTCTGGTCAGCCCGTCCTGCTCTAGAGGGAGACCATGATTACAGGGTATCCCTCTCATTTTCCCTTCAACAACGTTTATGCAAGTGTTAAAGTACATTCAGACCCCAAACCTAGTTTGACTATAGTGATGATGAAACTTCTCCCAGAGCACCAGAAGGAGATGTAAAAATAGAAAAGAAAAATGGTTTTGTTTTGTTTTCTAGGAAACACTTTTAAAACTAAAATTTGAAAAGTAAATTCTTCTTTAAAATGTTGTACCTAGATGAAGTAAAGAGCAGTAGCACTCTCTCTCACTGGCCTGCCTTTTTTTTTTTTTTTTTCTGTGCTAGCATGTTAAAGCATATGTATTTGTTGCATTTCTTGCTAGTTCTTTCAATTTTATTGTCTGTCTCACGGTATTTTGTTTGTTTTCTTTGTGTTTTGAACTCCAAGACTCCAGTGATTATCTGAGACTTTCAGCTTAGATGAAAACACATAATGCAGCCAAATTCAGTGAGAACTAATGGAAGGGAAAGGTGATACTTATTTTAAAGCAGATTCCACTCATTTTCTTAGTGGTTTCCCTCACACTTTCATACCCACAACCCAAGCTCCAGGAGACCTAGCCTGGGTCAGCTGTGTTCCACATGGAGGACGAGGGGCAGCAGCTTCCAGGTCCTCATCACGTCGCTGGGATTCTCCCTGGTTCTTGATGACCACCTTGGTTTTGCATAGATCTTTCATATCCCTGAGTTTGCTGCCAGTTAGTTCGCAATGTTTTCCCATCATGTGTCTCTCTAGCTCCAGTCTGACTCGCAGCCTGGTTGCCGTCCTCCTTTCCGCACAGCAGAGCCTTGGCTGATCTCTGCTGAGGACTTGGCGACCACAGACCTTCTGGCCCTGATGCAAACACCATATTTCTCAGGGTTTACCCATTCCAGTGATATCTGTCTTGTGCGAGGTTATCAAAACAGGGCACTTCTTACTTTTGTAATCTTGCTCTGTTGCGTTTCCTGGTTCTTTCTGCCGTAGACATCTCTATTTGGGCATTTTTGAGACCAATACTTTGGCTACAAATCTATATAGAACGGATTATAGTGGAAAATATTTAAACCCATGACTTTAAAAGTTGCTATTTAAGGTATCAATTATAACCTGCATTTTATCTTAGTATTTTTGTAATGTTGGGAATTTATATCTGACTGTCATTTGAGTCTGGCACATCCATCATTTGGGTTGCCAGTATTGCAGCTAAAACTGGCTAACGGGACATTTTAAGACATTGCCTTTTCTCGTAGTCTAGACATATTTTCACAGAAGCTGCAGGCATTGCTAAGGGTCTCTGTAGGATTCAACACAATCCAAACACTGCTGCCTTTGGGACAGTCTTTGCGGTCACTGGCCCTGAAAACAATATATGGAGATTACTTATTTATGGCCGTATTGGCAAAGCTGTTTGAGCACTTGCCACCTTGTGCAATCACTTTGCTCCCATCCCTGTGCTGCCTCCCTGCTTTGCTGGCACTAGAGAGTGGCGTAAAATCCTTCTGATCCCCTTTGCCGTGTGGCTGCACTGAAGTGGTAACCGTTAGAACTGGGAATGGGAAAGCAGGGAATGCCGAGGAGCTATTCCTCCATCTAACTGGGGATTTTCTTATACGTAACCCTGGGGGCTTTACCTCAGAAAGTGAGAACCGAATGTGTATCCGGCACCTGTACGGCAGTATCCTAATGGTGATGAGCCGCCATTAAGGTCGCTTGTTTTTCCATCTTTGTAGGCATATCGATAGGCATTATAGTATCCTCTGAGATGGTGGTGCTGAAATTTGAATTGATTGAAATGCGAAACAGCTGTATTTTTTTGAGTGCTCTCCATGGCCTTAGGTACAATTTGGCTAGATAGATTATTTAGCTGGTTTAACCTGGGCATGTAACTGAGCTATTTTTCTAAGTGCTATCAGCTTTAACATTTGTATGTTCCTGGTAGTTAAAGTTACATTTTCTGATAGCAGAGAGTTATTTTTTTTGCATACATTCAGTAAATATATAATGTGTTCCCATAGCAAGTTCTCTGACAAGGTATTATCTAAATGAGTGCCACGGAATTGCTTTAATTCCAATTCCTGCCTGTCTTTTTTTCTCCATGTCTGTAGTGTTCCCAGCAGTGCAGTAGCCAGGATTTGATTTCTGTCAGAAATGATACTGCTTCGGTCTCGTCTCTGTACGTCTCCGCAGGGAGGTTAGAGGGTGGTTATCCTCCGGCTGCTCTGGACTCGCTCCAGCATTCGATGAGAATGCAAATCCCCTTGAAAGCAGATACCTTCTCTGCAGCGATACTGCCTTTATGCTGTATGTGCTTCAGGAAGCTCACGATAAGTTTATATTTGCATGGAAACACTGTTCTTATTTAAAGGTACACGATCTTTCGCACTTCCCAAAGCTTAATAAATGTTCCTGGTTTTCTTTTTGTCTTTTCAGTAGGAGAACTTAGCGAATATAATCGGAGGCAGGGCCTTGCCGCAGGTTTGGCAGGTCACAGTTACCGCTTCGTGGGAACACAGTTTTGATAGTCAGGGCCTTTGCAGTAGGGCAGTGCATTGATTTTTGTGATTTTTGTGATTTGCGCGTCCCCCATCTCCCATGCTTTCCCAAGCCTGCCCTCCAGTGAGCCGGACATCCCCGGGGTGTCGGACAGGGCGAAGTGCCTTTCTGAGCGGATGCGGTGCCGGTGCTGGTGCCGGCCAGCACCTGCTTTGGGGGAAGACCCAAGGGCCCCCTGCGTGCAGGGGGCTCTGCGAGGGGCCGGTGGCTGCAGGCGGGAGCACGGCGCGGATGGCACTGAGGCAGGGAATCCCGTGGGCCGGCCAGCTGTGCGGGGCGCCCGCGGAGGCCGAGCCTGATCCCCAGCCCCGCATCCCCTTTCTGAGGACGAGCGGCGCCGAGCGGCTGCTGAGGCAGAGGGAGCTTGCGGGGATGTGCTGGGCAGGACAGCAGCACCTGCAACTGGAAAATGGGACTAAATTCCCTCTTTGGAAATGTCAGACCTGATTCCTGCTCATGCTGAAATGCCTCTTTCCCCTCCTGTACAAAGCATATTGACCTTAAAATGGTCATAAATCAGTTGTTCCCTCCTAATTCAAGTTTTATCTTGCTCTGGCTATTCAAAAATAACTATTAAGTGCAGGTCTGCAAACAGATTTATGGCTGGATGTTTAAAGGGCCCAGCTATTTCAGAGTCCAGTCGCTAACGCTGATTGCTGACATAATAGTGTGGCTATAAAAATCAGCTGAATCAAACTTCCCTGTACACAAACCCGTCTGTTGATTGCACTGTTGTCACTCCCTTAACAACTGTCACCAAGTTTTGTTTTCACGTCCTACAACTCTCTTCTATTCGAGGCTCGCTGTCATGTTTCCAGAAAAAGAAACCTCAATGAAAGGCGGTCTGGGGCTTTGGCTTTGCAGCTTTTTTTTTTTTTTTTTTTTGCCTTTTTTTTGCCTTTTTTTGCCTTCACTTTTGCTCACCAGTAGGTGTCACTGCCGTGGAAGGAAATAAGATAGTGTCTGGACAGCAATACTGCAAATTCCTTGCGCTTCTTGCGCAGCTCACGTTAGCAGAGCACAAGATGTGAGGCGCTTTGCAGGCTGGCGCCCAGCAGAACCGGCGCACTTCATTGCACTGATGGTACCTCCCGCCTTCCTCTGCCCCCAAAGAGGAACGATGCGGATTCCACTCTTGTTGCACCCAAAGTACCGGTCACCTACGTTTTTCTCAGCTGGGAATATATAAAAATGGCATATCAAAGTGGGGAAAAAATAAAGTGCTTCCCTAGGTTGCAGGGGAGAGTGAGGGGCTAACTTTTTGAACTGTCAGTTTGGGACGAAACTAAAATAATTAGAATTTCTTAATGATTTAATAAAAAATAACAATAATAATTTAAACTGACATATTTTGTAATTAAATAAAAAAGTCCCCTTCTCTATCCCCCCTATACCTAAGTCTTCCAACAAACTCCTCACAGCTGCATAAACGTAACACTTTTTTTTGCTTGTTTTTAACTTGAGGGGAAAATGTAAAGAAAGTCCCCAGCAGTTCTGCCCCAGGTGAGGATCCTATTTCACTAAGCATTTTCCATTAGTGGAAGTCAGACATCTTGTAATCTAAATAGGTGAGACAAAAGAGTAGTGGACAGACGTCATGTATGCAAAACGTTAGCAGTATCTGCCTTAGCTTGTCGCGTTTTCTTCTTTGCTCACCCTCTAGTCCTTTCTGCGTTGATGTTGCATTTAACCATTTCAGTTCCCATTTAGAGTGACGTGTTTCTTGCCACCCTGGTGCTTGTGCTTCTTTCTCCTTCATTTCTCATATTCTCATATTCTCGTATTTGCTCATACTCATGTTCTCCAGGGCTTGCCTTCCCTGTTTGGCAGCTCATGGTAGTGCCTCTGGTCCCTGGCTAACAACTGTTTTTGTAGCTCCTGCCAACCTATTCTGAGGCTGAACTGGTGGGGCAAATGCTAAATTCCCTGTCACTTGTCTCAATAGCTATTTTCTTCTTTATAAACCCTCTGGAAGATGGTAGAAGCTTCAGAATAGATCCATAACATCACTGAGACATGGAAAGTGGGCTGCATTTTAGATTAGCAGTTGTTAATATATTTAAACTAACTAGTTTTGTTAGGATTCCTTTTTTTGGTCTTACTCTAGTGCATAGGGTACCTTGTATTTTAAAGTTGTGAGCTGTTATTCATCTGATGTGTTTTTTGGCTTTGGAAAGCTCTGCCTTTTGTGACCATGCAGGAGATGTCACCTCAGCGAGTACCAGCTCTGCTCTGAAGTCATCTGTGGCCTAGTTTTCAGAGGCTGAGGATCCACTGTTTCCTGAGTCGTCAACAGGAAATGGTGATCGACATCTTTAAAAACAACCATGTACCGTAGAAGAATTGTCATTAAAAAACAAAAAGTGTAGATGTGTGAACACTAGACCGATAGAGTACATGGCTCTGAGCGGGCCCCCAGGTAGCTGACATGTTCACAAGGTCAGAGACACAGAACAAACCACGTGCAGGATCAGGGCCTTCCCTAAGAGAGGTTGACTGGCAGTGATTGTGCAGGGGCACAGTGTTTTTGTGTGTTTCATAAGAGATTTTGGTGTTTGTTTTTATTTGTTATTTAGGAAGTTATTACTTTGGTTGTCATTAAGGTTATTATTTAAAAGGATTTTAGACTTTTTTTTTTTAATTTAAGGGAGATGGACAAGGGAGCTTGAACAACACTAACTTACATTGACTCTGTGTATTGATGTAACTAGCATCCAAGGAGGTTACTGAGGTTGGAGTCCTGAACAGGGCAGACCTTCAGCGACGTCGCTGCGTGTTCAGGAGAGGTGAAGTCCTGAGCTCTTCAGGGCTCCCCATCCCTGTGTGCTGCGCTATGGAAAGCACAGCCCATGGCGTGGAGTTCCTGGGCACCATTTAGAAATGAAAGTAGAAGTAGTGCCACGCGAGGCAGCGGGGAGGATGCTGCAGCATTCGGCCTGGCTTCGGGGAAGGGGTGCGCAGGGCTGGAGAAGGCCACCCCGCAAGCCAGTCTTCTACAGCACCATAAACACGGCCTGAGGTTACCTCACGGGCAGCGCTCCGGGCAGCGGGTTCATCTCCCTGTGCTTGTTTCTCTACCCTTTGCCTTTTGTGCCCAATAACGTGGGGAGTTACGCGTGGTCTCGCGCTGCGTGTGGACGTGTCGTGGCCCCGCGGTGCAGGAGCCGCACACACTGCGACACCAGCGCGGGGCTTCCTGGTGTCTCCTCGGGTTCTGCGTGTGCCATGTGGGTTCCGCACGTGTAAAGCAGGACTGTAACAGACATCTCACATGGCCTTATCTCATAGCGGAGAGACGGCGTCCCTCCGCTCTGACGGCTGCCAGGGGCTGGCGCTGCAGCGGGTACTGGCACCAGCCACTGTCTGTCGTAATTCTTCAGTCTGAGAACTTGGCAAGTTTCTGTTCTGCTTGACCAGGACTTGGTCAAGGACTTGACTTTTATCTGTTTCCACTGTTATTCAGACAAAGTAATTTTAAGAGGAAAACCTTCCTATCCTTCCTTTCCCCTCCTCATTTCTGCAAATGGTGATTTGTCAAAGGTCTGAGCTGATGGACTAATCCTGTAATACTGGGATGGCGGCGTGCTTAATGAACCCAAACACGTTCATACTGAAGGACCACATAATGTGAAGAACCTAATATGCCTAAACCTAATTCCCAGAATGAACTGTATTTAGGACACAACAATCAAATCTTGTACAGAGTTCTATGGTTTTCTGTAAAAAGCCTTTACAGTGAAAGAGCTGTCATCCCTGTCTCACCAGTGGAAAACTGAGGCAGGAGGGTTTGTGTCAGAGGTGCAGAGAAGAGAATGGATTATTTCCACGCCTCTGTAGATTTTTCAGTCCAATGCCATCTTGTTTGGCCCATATTGCCTGCCACCTAAAGATTTTGTCCCTGGTAAGCTTTCTGTTCAACCGGTAACAGCTCGTGATGCTCTAGTAGAATATTTTTGGTGAAAAAATAAAAAGAATTATCAAATTCTCAAGAATCAAGATGAATTATCTCAAACCTAGCTTAAATGTCCATACTCATTCTTAATTGATCTTGCTTTAACTTGTCTTAGTCCTTTTTTTGTGTGGTTAACAGACTACTTAAGTATCTAGGATATCACATCTTTTTGCTGTGGAGAGCTGCATTAACACATGCTGAGCTATAAATATAGGGATACTCTGCTATTCCTTCTTCCATAACTAGTATTTTTATCTAGTTGTGTCCTTTAACTTCTGTTCCTTCCAGTTTCTTTGCTGTCAGTTATAGGGATCATGTAATGTGTGTGTCATCTAGCCTGCATGGCAATCAAAAAACCCACCAGTTTTCCCAGTGCACTATTGAAGCCTGCCGGCTGGTCATATCAGTATCAAAAAAGACACAAGCTCAAGACTTGGGGATGGTTTCTTCATGTGAAACAAATGCTATTTAGATTGTGTGAAGATTTTGGAAACCTTTCCTTCTTAATTTTGTTAATACACTTACTTTCGGTATAATCTCATCTCACGTCCATCTGAAGCACAATACTGACTAATCTTTTTTGCTTAACCTGATTATTAAGCTATGAGTTTCCCAGAGCACCAGGGATAACAAATGAAGGTGAGTCAGATAGATACAGTTTAAGAATATAGAGCAGATGGGTGTTGGAATAAAAGGCTCAAGTAGAGCAAATAGAGGTTGTTTTCAGTAATTTAAGATAATCTGTCTAATGTTGTGTGGCAGTTGAGTAGAGAGCCCTTGCATGTGGGATCAGTGATGTTCAGCACAGGGGTGGTGAGTTCTCAAGCTGCTCTGCAAGAACAGATCAAACAAACCGTTGCCTTGATGTCCACCCTTTTTGCAGCAGAGGAGATCACTAAGATATGAAAAAACAACTATGCAAATTTCCCTGTTCTATACTTATAGATAGTTTTACCAAGCATAGAGAAAAGTTTGCAAATTAGACAGTTTTTGATCCTTGTTTTTTGCCACTCCAGATTCATGGTGTTTCAGTAATCGCATTAATGAATAGACTGAACTTGAGAACCTGTATTTTCAGTTACTTACAGGTACCTCAAATACTAGCTCTGTCGATGAGAATGCTCTTGTTTTCCCATCCTCAGAAATGAATTACTTATGGAAAAGGAGATATAATCTATTTGGATATTTTAATCTGTTGAATTTAAGTAGAAGGTGTCTCTCACTGCAAGTTCATTTTTTTTGACCTGTTTTTGAGCTCAGTTTACTCAGAAACTTATCTCGCTGAACAAAAGGGACCTTCATGCATTGGCATTTGTAAGAGTTATGGTTGTGAAATAATCCAAACTTGGATTTTTAAAGGAGTTTACTAAGTTACACTATTTTTTATCTGATCTCAGAAAATTTCATCTCCTATTGCTGCTGATACTAATATGAATGATTTTATAGTATAGGGTGAAGGAAATAACTATCTTTATGCTTTTTTTTACTTTTGTTAGTATTTTTATTGGCGTCATTTTTGTTATGTTAGACCATTAGTGTATGTTTTACCATGTATACTGGGAATACAGATGAGTTTATGTGCAGCTAACATGCTGCTCTTTGTTCCTGCCCCTGCGTCTACTTGTCTTTTTTTTTTCCTTTTATTTTGAATTTTTAATTTGATTTTTTTTTTCTGAAAAAATAGTTAAAAGGAGAGTGATTCTACAGCAAAATTGTCATGATACAACCCACACAACTGAACCTCTTGATGAAGACAACATTTCTCTTCCTTTGAGCACAGAGGTACAGAGTCATACAATCGTGTGAATGGCGTGTGTCTCTGAAAATCTGTAATACAGGGCTGAAAAACTGAGCATTTTTCGGCTTTCATTAAATACCAATAGATCTTACTGATACCCCCGTAAGATTTGCCTCCAGCAGTCTCGCAAAATCTTTTCTGGCCCCTCCAAATTTTCTGTGCCGTGAGCTGTGCCCTTGCGAACGGTTTGAACTTGTGGAAGTGGCAGGGGCAACTTTCGGAAACATGTAGGTGCCAAGTTTCCTGTGCTGTGAGCTTAAAATAGCCCAGACTGGGAAAAGAGGGGAGGACTGTCACCGAGCGCCGCTCTGCGTGTCAGGGCTGTTTTTACTTGATCTGTATCGGCGGGTGCAGTTCTTTGTGAGCAGAAGAAAGAAACTCGCCCCCACCCATTTCCTCTTTTGGGGCTATTTTGGGCGCTGTGAAGCTCGCAGTGTACTTTCTCAGCCAGCGCGGCGTTGCAAACTCCTTCTGGTAAATCACATTTTCTGTTGGCGGGGGGGCAGCCGGCGGGGAGGGAGGAATTAGTGTTTAAACAGGTTCCCCTCCTCCCACGTGTCCATGAATGTGTTCAAGAAAATATTCACAATCCCCCTAAAGGGCATAGACACCTTCCAGAATATGCCCGTTTCCCTTCTTTTTTTCTTTGACCAAATCCACATTCGTGTCTTGACGTGTGGTGGCTTTGCCTGGATCGCTTTCATGAGTGCTGGCAGGTGGTACTGACATTTTCTCCTTTCTGTTTTAAGGAGTCATTATACTTAATGATAAGCGAGGCCCAGGAAGCGGCATCTGGATCTTAAGGAATTTGTGGAATACTCAAGCTGAGTATTCTTATTAGAGCATGTTTAAAAAAATGTCACCGCCTAAACATACCTCACTGATCTATTTCTGTAGCGAGGCAAGAGACCGCTACATGATTTTTCTCCATGTTTCCACCAGCAAAGCTCCATTGGTTTTTTTCTGAAGTTCTTCTGAACTTTTTCTCTGAAGTTCTTGCTGACTTTGTCAACTGCAATGGGAGAAATGAGAATCCCGCCCTTGGAGTCCAGTTTCCAATGTCAGAAAATGGATTTAAGTGTTCTCCTACCCTTCCTTACATGCATACATCCCCCTCCAAAAAACAGGGAAAATTTCTGAAAGATGATATGGAAATGTGGGAGAACCTACTCTTTTTATATTTATTTCCATAGCAAATCTGTGGATGGTCTGAAAAATGCATGTTTGAAAGATCAGGAGGAGAAATCTGGGTTTGTGGCAAGGTCTGTGGAGGTTTTTTTTTGTTCCTCTTTTTGGTGGGCTGGCTTTTTATTTTGTTTTCTTTTGTTTACCGCTTTGTGCAGTAAAGGGTCCTGTGGTTTCTCAGGTCCTGAAGAGTCTTTGGTTGCTGCTTGAACCAACTGAAAGCAAAGCAGTTTAGAGCAGGAAAGACTTCTGCTTGCTGCAAAATGTTCTCTGTCTTCCTGCGATTACCAGCTTAATTCTGGGGAGCATCTGGTTGAAAGGCTACGTTTAGTTACATGTAAGCACTCCCTGGAGGCCACCATGAAAATGTCCTCTGCAGGAATGGAAAGAGTTACATTTTTGATTTTTTTCTGATCTTACTGCGATTAAAATTCGAGAACAAACCAGGAAAAGATTATTCAGACCTTTCTGTGTCATAATATATCATTTTAGCAAAAGAAGAAATGCATTCAGTATTTGAAAATTCTTTCAAGTCATGCACAGGCATGGTGAGGTCAATTGACAGTTCCTGACTTCTCAACACTGACCAATACATTATTTTTTGCACTGTAAACACATCACTCTTCTCTGTGTATAGCCCAAAGAAGTACTTTTTGGTATCATTTTGCTTCAGGAACAGGTATATTCTGGAAGAATCATCTGCATTTGGACCCCAAATTATAGCTATACCACTAAGAAATGTTTTAGTTCAGAGTACGTTTGCCTTTCATGCTTAAATTAGATCTAAAGTCTTTTGGAAAGAGCTGAGAAGGAAAGGACTTAAAAATCTAAATTTCTGTATGACTTCTTACTCTTTATTTTGTTTGGCCTGTATTAAAATCTGAGATAGGAACCTGTTTTTACTATTAACACATAAGAATATTTTGCAGCTGTAGAAACTTGGAGTGAGTCCTGATAGTGCTCTGTTCTCCTGGTACCTTTATCTCGTCCTAACTCTTCATGCCTCAGATATCTTATTATTTGCATTATAGTGGCCCTTCCTCAAGCCCTTCTTGCTAGCTTTTTAGTCACCCACCAGGTTAGCACCTTGCATGCGGTTGTTATTTTTCTCAGAAATACATTCTCGAGTCTTACTCATTTGTTTGTGCACTAAAAACCAAAATTTACTTTCTTCAGTAGTCTCTACATTTCTTACAAAGTTCCAGGATACTGGCTTGATATTTTTTTTTTACCTAAAATTCAGAAAGCGAATCACAAAGTCTCAGCAAAACAACACAAAACAGGAGGCTGGGGGAGAGGCCTGAAGAGCCCAGTATAGGTCTCCAAGACTGACTTCCCCACATAGCTTGTTTTCCGTGACTAGCAGCGCTATGCGGGCAGTTGGGTGTGTTATATCCACTTTGTTATATCCACGTTCTATCTGCCGCTGCCGCACGAGGCCGCGCCGGAGCCAGGCGCCTCGCTTGCTTACTGCGACGCGCCGTGAGGCCTCGCTTGGAGTCGCGGGCTCGTGGCAGTGGCACGGGGCTCGCTGCACAGCTGGCCTGAGCCCGTGCTGGAGAGGAGAACCGCGGCAGCACCGGCGCGGCTGCGCTGAGGGGCTCGGCTACCCTGCACTGTCGTCTTAATGGACAGCGCGAAGCGAGGGTTACGGCAAACACAGGTTCAGACACACGTGTGCCCAAAACGCGCAGACGTTCAGCAAACGCAATTCTTTTCTTTCTTTCCTGATTTTTTATGCACTATGGAGGTTTCTTATTGAACATCTGCGGTTGTCCAAGCTGCATATTTTGCTTTGTAAAGGCAAAAAAGTTTATATATATATATATATATATATATACACACACACACATATATATGTCCCTGTTTTCCATTTCAGTTTCTCATATTGAAATAACACAGGCTGAACATTTTTTGAAGAACGGCATTTTATTTGAGTCGGAAGTATTGAAATAGCGCGCATTACACAGACCAGCAGCTAATGTGCAATTACATACTTATCTGTAAAGTGTCCAAACGCAAAGGACAGCAGTCAGCTTTTCTTCTTCAGTCTAGAGTGTCATATAGTTATATATTTACATTTCTTACGACAGCTTCACATACATAAAATGAGTTTCAAAGTCTCTTAGTTGCCCCGGGGCTTTTCTATATAAGTTTGTTTATAATCTCTTTAAAGCATTACCGTAAAAGAATAGATAGAAGAATACAATTAATAAGTATTGGATAATGATGACTAATGAGCGAAGAAATATTTTTTTCAATCTTTGCTGACTTTAGTCTGAATGAGGGTTTGGCTTAGAGCAAATCGCCAGTTTGAACCAAAAAAGAGAATCGCTTAAAGTAGCAATATTAAGAATAATCAACAAATGACATCAAACCAACAAAAGCTTCCAGATCTTTTTGTTTATTTTCTGGCTTTTTGTTTCCTCTTGGGATACTCTGCAGCCAGATTTCCAGGCTACGCTCTGCGAGCATGGGAATCTGGAAGGATTAGTTTTTAAACAAAAGCCAAATATCTCAAGACAGAACATGACTCCAGGAACTGCGGCGTTAAGAAAAAGTCCAAATGTCATAGCATTTGAGATGGATTTGCTAACTTTTGACAAGATTATTGTTCCTACCTGACTGAAAGTTTCCCGCAGGCCAAGACAGCTGCGGTGCTGTGCACGCAGCGAAAACGGGACATGACTGCCATGAAGGCGCCCTTGGAAGTGGCCTGATGTTGGCAGCCCACAGGGGCTGAGTTCTCTATGTTATCCGACCCTCACTAAGCAAGGACAAAAGGGCTTGGAGTGGGGAGCGGGTGGTAGTGGCGAGGAGGCACTCGTGAGAGAGGCCTCGCGCTTACGCGTGTCGCGGTGGCTCCGGTTTGCTTTTTAAATAGCAGGATATGGAATAATGTGAGAAGCGAAGGGTGGAGCGGAGCGCTTGCGTGAGTAACATCTGCAGGACCGGGCCTGATGCTCTGCCCATTGATATCCACAGGCATCTCGCCAGCGCTGGCAGGGGCAGCAGGACCCGGGCCAGCAAAGAAAAGGGAAACTTGCTGGGCTATCTGCATGGCTGGCTCAAGGAGAAAGTAATAAAAAGAAAATTAAAAACAAAATAAAGTTGAGGAGGGGAATAAATGACTATTAAAATAAATACTTCCTTAGGAGTGGTAAGTAGTATGTGTCTTTAATCTGGACCGTCTTCCTTCAAGTGTGCCAGAAGCCTGGCTGCTAGTGTGCTGTCCTGGAGAGGTCTGTTCTCCGAGGTGTGGGGTGTGAAGGACTGGACGAGGAGATATGTGGTGGCTGCCGTCCCCTGTGCCGGCCTTGTGCCCAGGGCAAGGAAGGTGGTTATCTCCGTTTTGGAATGGGGTGCTTGGCTTTAATCCTAGGTCTTATCCTAAAGTTTTTCCTCTCTTTTCTTCTTTTTAGTGTATTTCATCTTATTTTTACTACCAATTTTCTTTCCCCTGTTAAATTTAGTGGTCTCTTTCCATTTTTCCATACCCTCAGTTAAGTTTCTGAGATGATTTTTCATTTCTGAGGAGGGTTTTTTGGGGTTGCAAATCATTGGAGAAATAGGACTTTTGATTTGTAACTGCTCTTTTGTCTCTAACAGCAAAGCATATCAAAAATGGCCTTTGCATTCCTCAGTACAGGTACAGGATCTGTGTAATTTTAGCTTGTGGTAGTGGCAATGGGTGTTTCTGGGTAAGGGAAAAAAATTTAGTAAACCAAGATGAGAGTTGAGTAAGGGAAAAAATAAGGCATATATAATTATCTCCTAAAAAATTTAGTATCATGGTGAGATTTCAGGAATCCTATGTATAGGACAGTTACAGTTTTGAGAACTATGTATTTGCCTACCTTTATAGTGCAGACATACTGCACACAGACATAATTCAATGACCAATTTGAGAACTTCTTTGTTTAAACTAGAAAAAAAAAAGTTTTCTGATTTACTATTTCATCACATTCAGCCTGTGGACCACAGACAGAGCTGTTAAAACAGTAGCACCTCTGGAACCGTGTTTTTATGTTGCTTAGGGAGTACTTCAGGCATCAAACATGATAGTAATGATAATAAGCAGACTGTGCTGTAGTAGACCTAAAGCTAAAAATGTGTGTACTTGTGTTCCTTAGACCACAAAGCTCTTCTTCTACTGCTGTTATTTTGCCTTGCTTCTTCAGCACTGTTATTTTTGGGTTTTCTTAGGTGTCATAAGGTGATTTTCTAAAATGGACCACAGTGACTGTGTTGATCTTTTTGAACCACAAGCCTCATTTCTTAAGGAAAGATGATCAGTGACTTGTTTGCTAGAGTTTTAAAATTTGCTTGACACATACTTTTGAATTGGTTGGGGAGCTCCTTTAAGCTTGCACTGAAAAGTTCTCTTAGTTAATGACTGCAGCTTAGTCTGCACTGGAAAATGTTGGTACGTCAGCAAGGGTTGTGCGTAAATCAGTCTCCTAACACATTTAGCTGTGCCAGCAGAAACTACTGGAATGTAGATGAAACGATTCTTTTTTAAAAAAAAAAAGATTATTTTGCTGGTATAGCTCATTCCTTTCAAGAAATGGCTTTAAATTATACTAGCCGAAGGACACTTTGCTGGCTTAGGCTAGTTAAGGGTAGCGCTGTGTAGCTTTACCAACTTCTCTACGTGCACTCAGGCTGGAGAGGGAAATATTTCCTGTTGCCAAGATGAACTCTTCGCAGAAGCTCTTGGCAGCCATGATTACTTAGACCTAAGTAATACTTTTTTTCTTTTTAATTAATTCACTTAAATTAGTGTTGTCGCGTGCTTGGACTGATGTGTTAAAGAATGTTTCCTAAAGGCCATCCAGTCAGCAGGAGCTAAGTTGCAACCTGATCTGAGTTCAGTGTTGATCCTGCTTGGGACAAGGTGTTGGGCTGAAGATCTCCCAGGGCCTCCTCCAGTCTGAATAGGTCAGCAATTCTGGTTCTTCTGTGGAGGACTGTAATAACACTGTTTAAGTTTATATTTCTTGTAATTTTGCCATCTTGTAGATGGCCATGGTCCATCTATCATCAACTCCTTGCCCGAAGTAACCTCAACAGACTAGTTGAATGAGAGAAGGCTTCCCTATTCATCTTTCAGTGTTCAAAAGGCTTTTTTAGGATCTTTTCCTTCTCCGTGGCACAGAGATGGTCACTCAGATTGATTTACCGAAGGTGGTTGTGGTGTGTTATGGAGCCTTACATGCCTCTCCTGCCTTTTTGCCACTATTTTGGCACTACTTGTGTTCCCAGTACTGCAGCACCTCTCCAGTTTCCTGTCTCTACACGCCGGGTTGCGGAAGCAAGACAGTCAGCAGCACTGTACTAGGGCCAGAGCCAAAGAAGAGGAGGGAAAGACGTGAGCAAAATACTTTCCTTGGGTGAAGCTCTGTGCAGGGGTCTTAGGTTATTTACTTGGAATGACTGATCCAAGTCTTTCTAGCAATTTGAAGGTGGGGCCTGTAACTGGAAGCCCTCTTGTCACTCTTTTTTAACACTATCATATTCCAGCAGTTGCCATTTGAGGTTGGTTTGGAACTGTGCAGTCTGCAGGGCTATGAAGAAAAACGTGATACTCCCATATTGCTTTCCTATTGCTACACCGTGCACTTAGGTTTCCCATTTTGTTTGTCAGCTCATTCTTAGGTTAAAGCCAACATAAAGTTCCAGTCTGCTCCATGTGAACGCTTAGATCCTGCAGGAAAAACGTTCTGTAAAGCAGGCAGGACGGTGACAAGAACAATGACTTATTTTTGGACTTCAGAGACATTCAGTCAGCAGTAACACAGACACCACCAAAGCCTGGCGTGGATAACACTGAGCCAGCAGAGATCCATAGGGGTCTCTGCAGAGCTGTAATCCTGGTTGGCTGGGCTCTTGTGTAAGCTGGAGAAACAACCCCTGGTGTAGGGTGTTAGTCAAAGTGTCTCACACTGGCAGAATTTCACTTTTTGTTGATAGAATGGAGCTATTTTATGATCCAGTGCAACAGAGGAAGCCAGGTATGCTGCCTGTGCTTTAGGAAACCCTCTTTACAAGATCACCAGTCTTTCCAGTGAGCCCCTTTAGAGCTAGTGTGGAGCAGGTCATGGCGTGGCCCTCTCGTCCTGGGCTGGCTTTCAGCTCCTGCCTGTTCCCCGCAGGTCCCTCCTGATTGTTGACATTCTTGCAGTCTTTGCCTGACAGCCTGTCGCTGGGTTCCTGATGCGAAGTCCAGCAGTGGAGTGGTTTAGCCCAGCTTGCTTACAGAGATGCTTCTCCCATCCTTTCTCTTGTGATTAAACCTGAATTTTCAAAGTTGAAGACAGGTGAGCAGTGTTTTTAATGGCATGTGAAAGTTCACCTGTGAATAGGTTCATAGGAAACTTTTAGGATCCCAGACAGACAGGTTAACAACATGATATATGGGTGGTGAATGTGCATCAGATTGTCATAGCATTTGTGAGCTGCTGGGGTTTTGGCTCACTTGGTTACCTTTCATTTGGGGTGGTTTGTTTATTTTAAGTTTTAGTTTGAGATGTCACTTGGCAAGAGTTTTTCCTAGGCTTAAGTTTAACAATAAACTGTTATCTGGAAGTGGGTGTAGATTTGATAATGGTAGTGTTTACAGAATGGTTCATTTTTGTTTTATACAGGTCTTCATGTGATAGGATGCATGTTTTGGGGCTGCTTTCTTTGCAGAGCTGAGAATGAGAAGGTTCTACAGGGTTTAGGGCAAAACAATCTCTTCTTCCTGTGGTGAATTTCTTTCACTTCCACAAGGAAACCCAGCTGAACAAAGCCTTTTGAAAAGACAGCAGTTTGGTACTCACTTTCTGTGAGCTTGCCACTCTCCTTGTGGACATGCTCCTCTGCACTAGTTGCAGATTACCACCATAAACAGCTTCCACAACTCCAGCAGTCCTTGCTGCTCCATGTCTTTGCTTGTTAGCATAGCCATAAGGTTTTTGTGTTATTGCAGCACAGCCCTTTTATTGATACCGCTTGTTAAGAACTAGTTTATGAAACACTTTGGAGACCAGTTTATTCTGCTCTGTGTTTGTTAGCCCTATCTGATCACGTATTTCTGCTCCTGTAGAAGGACTGAGCTGGACATGAGGAAACCTGAGTAAGCTGCAATCATCCAACAAGGCTGGAGGCAAGTTCCCTGAGGGCCAAACTCAAAGCTCTGAAGTCTTTGGGGAGAACTTGGAAAATATTAGCTGGAACGGGATGCAGAAATCCAAAGCAGCCTTATTTTTCCGGGATACTAGATGCAGTAACCCAGTCAGAATGAAGACATTTTCACTAATCCTCCTTTATGTTATGTTCAGGATGTTAATGCTGGCGGGGGGGAGATGGAAGCTGCTCTTTAGCAGGTTGTGCATGAGTTGGTTTTAGGCATTTTTAATCAGCCAGGGCATGAGGTTCACTGCATCCATGGCACAGTTCCTCCGACAAGTAGGATTTGACTTGGGATTGCCAAGCTCCTGTGTTATCCGGCTCCTCTGAGGACTGGGATAACATGAAACTCTGGCTTGCAGAAAGCTGCATTTTTGTTCCATTTCCATATTGTTCTCTCCATCTAAGTTAGTTAGAGGCACTGTTTTATAATGGCAGGTACCCTGTCAGCCTACACTGGCACGATCTAGCTCCCTTCCTACATATTTGCTTTCATCCAAGTTGTACAGTATGAGGAAAGACTTGGCATTGTCTTCCTGACTTACCAAATCTTGCATTAGTCATGTCTTTGGGAGATGGTGGCAGTTTTTCACCTCCCACGCTTAGCCTAGATACAGACTTTCATCAGGCTCAATATGGATAAAAAAAAAATCCTAATTCTCAGGACTCCTTTGACTGCAAGTGGAAATAATTCATAAGTGTTACAGCTTTGTCTGATGAGATTGGTAGCCGGGGCTATCAGCAGTATTTTTTGCTTCCCTTCCCCCTCTTGCTGTCGCGGCAGGGGGAATTGCATCATTTTTTAATAAGATTAGAGCTATTTGCATTTTAAGGTGTTCAGGGTATTAGCTGGCGGTGTGTCAGTTTAGACTGTCTGAGCTGGCTTTGGTCACCTCCCATAGGGGTTAGAGAGTTCAAGAATATTGTGCCTTGCTGAACTGAGAGTCTAGACATGTCTGGAGAGATCCTTAGTTTTTCAGGGTTTGTCTGAGCTTTGTTTCAATTGGGGTGTGAAAGCTATAAAAAATGACACGCTCGCACCAAGGTCTGAAAGTCATTTGAGTACTGTGTGGGTGAGAAATGCCTCTATCTGTGCTCTCCGCCAAGGGGTGGTGAAGGGGCACCCGCTACAGAACAGCACCAGCAAATCAAAGACCCTTTATCCGTGAGGTGCTGGCGCTGGGGTTTGCTCCTCGTTTTGCTGCCGAAAGCCAGGGGTGCCACGCGGAGTGCACCCGCTCGGAGGCCCGTGTGCCCGGGCTGATACACGACAGCCCTTGTGGGGTGCCACGCGGCCCTTCCTTGGGCTCTGAGGAGGCAGGAAACCCCTCGGGGGGTTGTGGCCCCTGGTGGCTGTGGCCGCCTGAGTTCCCCACGGTTGTTCTGGCCGAGCCTCCATCCTGCACTGCGGGGCCTCCCTGCCTGCTGCCTCCTTGCTGCCCAAGGGGCTCTTCTGCCATGAAAATGGCCGTTCCTTTTCCTCCTTGTATTCCAGCGAGCCCTGTTTGCTGGGAAAGAGCGTGTGATCCGGGAATGCGTTTTTCAGGGGAACGCTGTGAAACAAGGAGCGCTGCTGCTCATCTGCCACAAATTCACTTTTGACCGGTTGAGAGTTTAATGGTCTTAGCAGGAATTAGAAAGTTGCCTGAGCCCTGACAGATGCTGTCGTGTATTACACGGTGTCTGCGAGGGTCCCAGCCTGCTGGGGTCCTCGCGGGTTGTGTGGCTGCCCCTGTGAGGTGGTAGTTGAAGGTAGGAGTGCCTCAGAATATGCCATGGGGAGCACCTTGCAGTTGCAGACAGATGGGCAAAACACCCCGCTGGCACCCTGTCCCTTCCCCAAAGAACTCGTGGTTTCTTGACCAGCAGATGAAGAAACTTGGGAAAAGGACAAAGGAGCAATAACCCAAGCGAAATATCCCTGCGGAGATTTCCTAGAGAAGAATTAATGGCATTTAATGGTAGAACAAGGGCGTTCTGCTTGCACGTTTCTAGGGGAAATTACATTCTTGACCACTCTTCAGCTCTTGTGATAGTGGAGTTCTTTAAAGCCCTGATTCCTGGAACTGTATAAATAAGAATGTCGTGTTTCATTTAAAAGATACCACAAAGCCTGTTTGTAGCCTTCCTGACTGCAGTTTAAATCTTCAAGACATGGCCTTAGTAAACTCAAATGACTCTAAACAATAGAAAACAAAAGTAACACTGTGGGGTTCTCATTTTTTGTTTTTAATCTTGGGATTAATTTCAAGGGGGCAATATTACAGTTATCAAACCTTCATATTCAGTACTGCCAGAGGCTCTAGGATTTACCCACCTCAGCAGATAACTTTAATTTGAAGTAAGTGTGGAAAAAGACTACAGCCAATTTATTTCCCTGGTTATTCAGGCACCATTGGTGATATATTTGTGGGTTTCTTTATTTAATACAGGCTTTGATGTTTTCCCTTATGCATCTTTTTATTATATAAATAGTGTCCTTGTTTCTTAGTGTTTGTTGTTAGTGTGTGCAAATACATTCATCTTTTGTTTCACCCTTCCCTAGTGACCTGTTACATTTAGTTATAGGATATGCAGAAAGGAAATAATTAGTCTAACTTTGATCTGCCCTTGAAATTGCACTGTGCTTTTAAACTTGTGTAAAAGATGAACAATAACTTTCAGCAACTAAGCACAAAGTGAGTATAGGCACTGTAAATTACTGTCTTAAAATAGCCTAAAGAACCACCTTTTTACAAATGGGTTCTGTACAGAGACTTTTCTTTGCAGTGCTGAGATGCTGGAGAAAGAGCCAGGAGCTCCTGAGCTGTAAAATCAGACGAGACAGTTAAATCATCACTTCTGAGCACCTGCTTAGGTGCATATTACATCTTACCCATTTACTTTTATATAGTCCCTTACCTTAATTTTCTCTCTTTGCATTTTTTTAGTCTGCAGCTTTTAGACTGCAACCTTGCCATTGCTTCATTTCTGTTTTTCTGTATTTTTTTTTTATTTTCAGTTGACTTGGCACACTGTATTAGCAAATTATTAAAGGTTCCCTGCTCCAAAGAGTTTGGAGATAAAAAAAAATTTCCACAGCAGTTATTTGAAGTGGGCTGTGAAATTTGCAAACTGTTATGGGAAAACAAAGCAGAGTTTTCTCTTCCTGGTTTGCACAGCCTGTAAGGAAGGCAAACCCAAGCAGCTTTGTGATTTGTCTTTTCCAGCTTCTAGCTGTGAAAAGGCTCGGTTGGGTAACACCGAGACAGTATTTGATCTGTGTGCCCTTCTACTTCCTTTGCTGTTACTGGAGTTGAACTTTTCAAATGATGTTTATTTATGTATTTATTTTAAAGCTTTAATCATTTAGTACTAGGAAGGAACTTTATTTGTAGTTATATCTGGCCTTTTTTTTCCATGATGTTTCTTTTAAAGTTCAAAAAGAAAAAAAAAAAGAGCACGTTTTCAACTCAGAAAACACCATTGATACTAATTTCTCCTGTTGCCCCATTTAGCCTGGCTGTGTGTTTGTTGCGTGTGGCTTGGTGGGAGGTTGTCCTCCTACAACACAAAGGTGCCTTGATGGCTCAGCAGGTGGTACCTGATGGAAGGGAAAAACTCCCTGTTAAATTCCTAAAGAGGTTTCCTTATGTTTTTTATTTATTTACTTACTTTTATGGTTTATTTTCTGGCAGTGGCTAAGCAACTGGTGAGCTGCATGTACCCAGGACTGGGAACAGTGGAACTCTTTAATACCATCCTCTGTTTTCCTAAGCAATTAATTAATTTCTTCTTTTTGGTCATAGTGGTACATCTCAAAACAGCAGATGTAAGGACTGTCCTTTCTAAATTGCACAATGCTCAGGCCGCTAGAGCTGTTGTGGTTCTTCACGGATCTTGATGTTCCTGTAATACAAATAAATAATGAGGGTGATCTACTTTTTCCAAAATGTTGTTAACAAGCGTGGATGACGTGTGAAATGGACGTACTGTAGATCTTCAAACCCACTGCATGATTTTTAGTATTTATTATTACTGTTTGTATTATCTGTTGTTATAATTCAGCCATGATTTCTAGTGAAGTATTTATGTGTCCATGAACTAGGTGTATTTGCCGCCTGAGCCCTCGTATTCTGCTGCTTTAAGATGACATTGCGAGGACCCCAGAGCTAGATGCAGTAGCATGTGAAAGTGTTCTCACACACTTCACAGTGTTATGATGCTGAATTATTTAGGTTTTTGAAAAGATATTTAGCCCTCTACTGAAAGATGTTTCAAGTGTGTACAGCAGCGATGGTTATTATTCAATGTATACTTGTCCATAAATGCATGGAAAAGATAGAGATGTTAATTTTAGTTTCTCTGGATCTACACAGCTGGAAAGTAAATGTGAATCGGAGTACGTACCTCTCTGTTGTGTTTTGCCTCTAGCAGCTTTCAGAATCACAAATGCACATTTTTAATGACTAAATGCAACATTAACAGGGAGCCATTCTGCCCCAATTGTTTCATTAGTGGATGGACTTGCCAGAGACTGCTTTTAAGTAGGCATGTCTATGTCTAATCAAGGTATGCCCCTGCTTTCCCTGAAAAGGAAAGATTATTAAGAAATGGGCTGCTTCTCTTGTAAGCTTTTGAGCGCTAGCTGGCATGTGAGGTAGAAGGCAGAGGTCATGCCGCGTGGCTATGTGAAGTGCACTTCTCTGCGGAAACTTGTATTTTTATTCAGTCCTACCATGACGTGAACGAGGCCGTACGACAGCCCTGAGGCTGAGTTTTAACAGTGACGCTGCCGTGAATAACCTGGCTTCTCCTCTGTGTGTTTGCGTGCAAAACCCTGGCAGCGGCGGAAGACTTAAAAGGTGAAGGGGGACCATCAGGCTATTGCTTTTATTTCCCCCCCCCATTTTTTAAGTAAAGCATCAGTGCACTGTAGGGAGTTAATGGGAAAGGCAACCCTTTTGAAAGGCAACATTAGGCTCTCCCTCGTTTCACATCCCAAAGTGCAGAGCGACGCTTTGCTTGGTGCCGAGAGGGGAGACCGGGGCACGGAGAGGCCAGAGAGTAGCCTCCCGGGTGAGGAATGAGTGCCCGAGTTAACGGGACCCTGGATTTCCCATGGTCTGCAAAGGAAAGGGAGCTCGTCCGGCCCTGGTGGATGTCCCTGCCAGACTCCTGTGGAAGGAAGTGGCACTCTTGAAGGGGAAGTGGCAAAACAGCCTTCAGGAGCCTGACCTTACAGGAAGAGGGGTTGGAAAAGCCAAAGATAAAGATGGCCTAGAGCAGCCCCAGGGCTGCCAAGGTTAAAATTAGACACAGACGGGGCTTTGTTTCTGCGCCGGCTCGCGTGGCTCTCGCACGCTGCCCCAGCTGGCGGGTGCCGTGGGAGCGCTGACACCAGCGAGCACTTGACTCCCTGGGAACAGGTTCCTTGTGACTCTCCACACTCGCGCCGGTCACGGGACGGGAGCAGGAGGCCACAGGGCAGCAAGTCACCTGCAGGCAGCATCTCTCCGGACCCCTTGCCCTGCATGGTCGGGGAGCTGTTAGCATCAAAAGTGCTCTCAGAGGGTGGGTGAAGAGCCACGTGCAGGCTGCGCTGCATCGCTGCAGATGTGGCGGTGTCGCTTACACAGTGTTCTAAAATATGGGCACCAGCTCGAGCATGGGCAGCAGAGGACACTGGAAGGCAGATCCCCAGCCAAAACCGCCAGCTTTGGCAGATGAAAAGTATCCGGGCAGAGCTTGGTGAGGCTGGGAGCTGTGAGGCTCAGCATGGCCTTAGACACTCGCGGCGGGACTGCGCTCCTGTACAGGCATGGCTGGGGTCTCATAGCCCTGCATTAAGGCTGAGCAATGTTCCCGTGTAGGCGCTGCTGTTTAGGGTGGCGCATCTCATAAGCAGACACTCTGTTACATGACATGTGCTCTGTGAGGTTTGAAACAGGCTGGATGTCTCGGTTTTATTTGGGATTCACCTAGCACCATTGCATGCACCTGGCGCGGCAGAAAAGCCTGTTTCATAGGCAGCTACCTATGGGCCTTGCAGTTGAGCAAGAGCATTTTTTCCTTGCGTGCGAATGCTACAAACTCCATGTGAGACTCAGGTGGCTTTAGAGGGGCTGGGTACTGGCAAGCGCAGTTGGGACTGTGCTTTTGATTTATCTGCTAGCTCCTGTGCGCAGGGATTAATTGGCCAGCAGATTCCCAGGATGCAGAATGTTATGTTTTTCATTTGGCTTCTCCCTGCCTGTCTGTTCCCTCCTGCTGCTTAGGGAAAACAGCGCTTCTAGAGCTTCCTCCCTTAATCCCCTTTGACTGGACTTCAATTTTAGCTGAGTGGTACCTATATGCGAGGGAGGGAGAGGTAGTGAGCGTAAGACCGCACCAAGGGTTTTACACTTGTCTCCTGGCTCACTGCATAGTGAGGATAAGTCGCGACTGTTTTCCCAAATCCCTATTAGTTTTTCTTCAAAATGAAGCGATTAACTTATGCTGTAAACTTCCCTTGTCTAGGGCATCCGAGCCTTGTGCTGAGCTTGACAGCATTCAAGATCTCCTGCCCACATAGACTATTAGGTTCTGCTTATCCTTCGTTTCCACTGCCTGGTGAAATATTAGATAACGGGGAAAGAGCTTATCTTACATGCGTCTGAACTGACAAATATGGCAGCCTTTCAGTAAAAAGGCTAATGCAGACGAGGCCCTTTTCCTGGCTAGAATAAGAATGAGCCTCACACTTGTCTTGTGCCATTGACGATGGTCAGATGCGTACAATGCGATTTCCATAGCAGCCAGACAGCCGGAGTACCTAATATCTACCTGTCTAGTCAATACATCAGCTTTGCTGGAGCAGAGAGCTGAAGTTTGTCATTGAGACTTGTTTCTAATGCATCAGGAATGGATCTTTTACCGGCACTCCAGAGTAAACATTGTAAGCTGTGTGAATTTATTTACCGTCAGTGACAAATAACTGTGTCAGTCGCTTTTGTTTTGCTCCCTGAATAAGATATTCTGTGTAAATGCCCTTATGGATTTAATTTTCGTATTTTTAAGCAGCAAAGGCTGGCAGACGGGGGTGAGCAGAAGGGGGATTTCTTACTGTTTGAACAATACTTGTAGGTTAATATTAATATTCATCTCAGTGCTTCTGTACATGAAAAATTAGTGTAATAATTTTCAGAGGGACCCATTTCAGGAATTAACAATCTGGAGGGAGGAGCTGAGAAGTATTGACCTGATATCAGTATTGAGCGAAGTCTGTTTTAAAACCACGTCTGAAAAACAATCTTTATCGTGGCGGGTTCTGCCTGGTCAGGGCAGGGAAGAGGGAAGGTGACGCTTGCTTTGCCCACACAGCGCTGAAGGATCTCATAGTCATTTCACAAGTTTCTTCGCTTTTCTCAGGTGTAGACCTTTGCTCTGACGTTTCCGTTTTCAGAAAGAGAATACTCACCACTGCAGGGTGGCACGGTTCTGCATTACTTTCACACAGATACTCTGGAAAATCATTTTCCCAGATGCAAATCGCAATCCATACATGTTTTATCAAACTTGCTTTGCCATCGGATATCCAGCCAGCAGCCATAAAGCAGAGTCAGGGTCCCCATGAGCATGGGTAACCTCTTCAGAAATGGAAGGAGAGCAGCTAATGCTTGGGTGGCTGCAGGACCTCAAGATATAAGCAGTCTCTGAATGGAGCACCGGGGAAGAGCTGCTGGTTGGGCAGGCCAGACAGGGCAGGGAGTCGTGCAACTGCTGACGGCACCGGCTCCTGGGGCTGCGTCCAGGCTTTGTTCCTGGGCACAAATTGTTCAAGGTGGGAGGCTCGGAAGATTGTGTTGACCAGCGAGCCATGCTTGCATGTGTGACCGTGAGGGAGAGAACCCAGGGTTGGGATTTGGGCTGGAGGTTTATGGAGAAGAGAAAAAGCGATAAGAAAAGTTTAGCCCATGTTTCAACCAGTTGCAGAATATCAGCTGATCTGCAGGGCTTTTTTTTTTTCTTTCACATAAACAGGGTTAATTCTAGCCTTGAGTAAGACGCTGTCAATTCAATTATTTAGTTTATAGCTATTAACTTGCTTTGTAGCAGTTTCCCTGCATATAAAATGAGCACTTCTGTATGTATTTCACAGGAGTAGCATGCGTAAAAATTAAATAACATCTATAAAACATTCTGAATATGTAAAACAATAGGTATATGCTAACTATTATGTTATTTATTTAATGCTTTGATAGCTATGTTGCAAAACAAATGAGGAGGTGGGGAATATCTCTTGGAAGGAAAAATATTTCAGAGCCTGCCTCGATCTGCGTTAGACATCTGCACTGTGAAGTGTAAGCAATGCTGAAAGATGTGCTGAGAAAACAAATGGGTTACGGTACTGTCATGCTAGAAATGGGAAAATGTGTAGGCAATAGAGAAACTACTTCAGTTACAGGCAGAATTGTAAAGTATTAACTGAATAGCAGCAAAGATAAAACACTAACATTTTGGAAACTGGTACCCAGCCAGTTTATGCAATGGAAAATCACACTGTGCTAAAAAAATCAAGAACAACAACAACTGTTTTTCTTCTTTTTTAACAGAAGAACAGACCCACAGGATTCTGAGATTTAATACTTGAAAACTCAACTCTTACCTTTAAAAGTGGAAGGAAAATGGCTTTCTGAAAATGTTTGGAGGTGTGCAGGTTATAGCTTCCTTTGAGGAAGATTCCTAAAATGGGCAAAAAAAATGTAAACTGGGCTTTGAGAGCAAGAAATATGATAGAACATGAATGGCAAATACCCAAGTCCTTTGGAATTCAAAATGTCTAAGTAAGCTGGCTAAAAAAGGAAAAATTCAGGTTGAATACTGGTCTGGGTTGTGCGACGGATTCACGTTCCCTATAGGCATGATCTTGCAATCATGTACATGAAAGCAAGGTACATGAATCATGTACATGAAGCAATTCCCTTCTTACCGTCTTCTGCGTGTAAAACAGAAACTGACTGTATTGGCAGCGAGGTGAAGGTGATGGACGTGCTGAAGAAACAGCATGAGGGCTATGGTGGGCATGCCCTTCCTAATCGGTTCAGCCAAACGGTGCTCGTACAACGCCATGCGCCTTCCCAGTCAGGAAGCGCCGTGCTGGAGGCGGCAGCAGCCACAGCAGCAGCAACTCGGCCCCGCTGCACTTACACAGTGCCGCATGGCAGCGTTTCTCAGGCTCGACACGTGCACCATCGGCGATGCACTGAGGTTTTCCAGGGAGACGCTTTTGTGCACCCACTGACATGGCGTGATCTCATTCCTGAGGATAGAGGTGATCCAGGGAATTACGTTTCTGTGCTGAATTTATCACCTAGACTGAAAGAAAAGACAAGCAAACCAGAAAATATGAGCTACTATAGCATGTTTTAAGCTTTGTACCTAAATGAATGCAAGTTTGCTCAATATTTGTTTGAGACTACAGAAGAGGAAGAATTGGCATCTGTGCAATAAATCTGCTTTAGGAAGTAGTTTCTCCCTGGCATGTGGTGGGCATCCTCAAGCGGTGGAAGTAGAGGCTCATGTCATTCTCTAAAAATCTTGTGTCTGCTCTTCTGACCATGTTCAGAAGGCACATTCCTACCAGTGTTAATTTCATTTAAAAGAATTTGGTGCCTGGGTCTGGCTTTAAACAGCCAGCATGTAGGTGAAATCCTGATTGAGAATTCCTTGCTTGTGGATTATTTGTGTCAACGTTTTCGAGAACATGGTGTGCTGCAGGAAAAGGATTCCTTATGTCGTGTTGCTGACCTCAGAACCGGGGTAACTGGGGCCAAGAAAGCTCCCCAAAATGACAGTTATATCGCAAGTTGAGAGGTGTTTGGTTGCAGAGCTCTGGAAACACGTGCTCATTGTAGACCTTTCCAAGCGCACGTCCGAAGTGCGATCACACAGTCTCACAACTCGTTTGTCCATGACTTCTGAAGGGCGAAAAGCCTGGTCTGAGCTCATGTTCAGATCAGTCTGCTGGGTGTCCTAAAATCCCCGGCAAATCCCCTTAGCCCGTTTGGTAAATCTGTGGCTGGGATTTGCTCTTGTGACAGCACATCCCAAGTGCGGTAAAAATAGCCCCGTGGGCCAGCGCGGTGCGCCCCGCTCGTGTTCCTCGCTCGGGTGTGAGCAGCCGAGCTGCGAGGATGCCCAGCTGCCCCACGGGGATCGCAGAGGGTCCACGTGGCTCGGCCTGCCCTCCCAGCTGCCAGTTAAATCTCGGCAGGCTGGAAGTATCCTGCCCTCTTGGAGGGAGAAATTGCGGCATCCCGCTGCTCTGTGCTGCCTGGGAAGGCTGTGTCTACCTTGGGCCTGCTGTGAGGTGGGCAGGAAGGTGCCTTGTGGCTGAAATGTCCACCCCGCCTAGCCGGGGATTTTACGGGTTGAGCCTGAAAGCACAGCCTTCCTCCTTGGAGCCTGTGCGACAGGTCGGATTTATTCAGTTTTAATCCTTTACCTTAATCCTGGTGAAAAACATGTTATTTATTAAAAATCTCAACCCTGCCAAATTTGAAGCGTTAGCAGTTTTGTTATCCCAGCTGGGGGATGGTTACAAGTGAGAGTGAGCAAACGTGCTTCATACTCCTTTTTCACTGTGTTCACATGGGTGTGCTCACATGCATATATGTGCAAAATGGGAGAATGTTACTTCTTTATTTTTCTTTTTTTTAAGCTTGAAAACACTTTACCTGCTCTCATGTTTTATCCTTACACACAGTGTCAGACACAAAAAACCATCCCACCCAAATGGGATGTAGGGTCTCTCCTCTGTGGGTTTGATGCTTCTGGTGAGTCACCAGTGTCAATGTACAGTTGTGCAGAGCAGGAACATGCAATGGAGTAGCTGAAAACGCAGCCCCCTGTCCAAAAATACCAGCCAACCAACTGTAAGACACATTAGCTGTCAGCTCCCAGTGTGTCTGATGAGATTTCAAGCAAATTTTGTTTTTGCTGTCGCACACAGAAAAATGCTCTTGCAGCTGTTTGGGGCCTGCCCTTTTCTCACTGGAATCACTTGGCATTTTGCCACTGGGCAGATTTCGAAAATGCACCTTTGTGGTTCAGGAGCTTGTACGTCATTTTCCAAAGTGACCGAGCTGCCCAAATTTTGGATGGTGCCAGGAGCGGATAGTGCTAAGGGGGGCCCTCGTGTGCAGGTGCTGCGTCGGGGCAGTGTGGTGTGTGAGCCCCAGAGCAAGAAGCGCGGGAGCAGGCCTGGGGAGGTGAGGAGGCGCCGTGGGTCACTGACAGCTCTGTGGCAGAGCCAAGGAGACGAGCCGGATCAGCCCTACCTTGTAGCTACCAAACCATGCGTCCGCCCAGGCCTCCTTCGCGTTGTGCATTTGGGGCTGTTTTGTGGGCTTTTTGTATGCAAGGTGTTTTTCCTTTTCTCTCTCTCCTTTTCTCTCCCAGTCCCTGTGTTAAACCTCCATTCCCTGAATCCCATGAAGACCTTCCAGTGCTAAAGCCTGCATGCTTTAGGGCAATGCTGGAGCACAGGGCAGAAGTGGAAGGAGAAGCAGTGTCAAGAGGAACGCAGTGAACCTCTCTGAGGCCCTCTCTCTCTCCTGGAGCACGTTCAGAAACGTCGCTCCCTCCGCATCTCCTCGGCCTCGGTAGCATCACTGCACACAGAGCCACGTCGTGGTGGTGGCTTCTTCACGCGCAAAGCCGCGCTGCGTCTCTCGTGCCATTCTGCTTTGTGCCTGTCTTCCTGCTTCAGCCCTGGAGCAGTCGTCTCGTTGGGATTGCCTCGAGGCGCTGGGGACCCTCATGCCTCCTACACGAGGGTGGTGATGATCCGGGACACTGACTATTGCAGCCTTAGTGTCTGGGGAGGGAAGCGCCCGGGAATGGTCGTTTCCACTGATTCTGCTGAAGACAGGAATGCCACATGCTGTGTGGGTGTGAGCAGCTTCATTTTAGGTAAAATAGATGTGGTTTTCAGGTCCTTACCAAGTTGCTAGGATGCTCTCCATCAAGTGATTTGGAAATCTTTTTTGTTTTTTTTTAGAAGCTACGCCAGTTTTGACATGCTGCTTTAATATTTTTCTGGCTGCAATATGGCAAGACATAGAAATCTTATGTTGTCATCACACAGAGCTGTGAAGCATTCTTTTTTTTTTCCTTCTTCTTTTGCTTTCTCTCTCTTGCACTCTGTCATATGGAAACCAGATCAAGATTATGAAATTATTGCCCACAAACTGTGATCTTTTTTCTCTTTTGTGGTGGGAACTGACAAGTCAGTGATGGCTTAGTGCTGTTTGTACTAGCTGTTCATGCTGCACGCATTTGTATGTATCAGGAAGTGCCGAACTTGGCCTGCTTTTCAGTTGGCACACAGGCTGGTGAAACGTCAGATTTTTAATCGTGATAAAGTTCAGGAAAGAAAAAATTACGGCAGATGTTTCCTTTTGTCAGAGCTGAACTGGATCATTAAAATGTGATATGATGTACTATGAACGAGTCAGTGTAAACACCATCCTTGTGAACATGTCAGAAAGACTGAAGAATGTAGACCATTCATGGTAATGTTAAAAGCCATGTGGTGCAAAGGCTGCATTACCAAGCTATTTTGTCTAAAGGCAAAGTATGAATCTTACGAATTTTTATTGCCTTTATGCAAAATGAAAAGATAACATAATCTGTTTTGGCAAAAATAACCTAATAGCTTCTGCAACACAGTTGCCATTTTCCTAGTGATTTGTTCAAAAGGTGTAATTTATACAAACAGAGGTGAGGTATCTGATTCCCACTGAGCAAGAGGCTCTGTCTCCCAGTTCCTCTTATACACCCGGTGTTCTTGGGAAGTTTTAAACCTTCACTAGCCTGAAAGCAGTGGTAGAAAAGTTGCTGTTTGCTGAGGAGTGTCTGGGGTGGTAGGTTAGAACATAGAGTCTATGTAGGACGGTGCTCTTTTGTGGATATATGCGCTGTGGTAATTTCCCAGCTGTTTAATGAGAGGTAGCCTGTGCATCCCTGCTCCTTCTTACTCATCCCTTCCCCTTCCTTTTGTGAAGGCAATGCAAGCTAGAAGGCAGGATTTACCCGTGTTTGTTGGAACATGGTCACCAAGCTATTTCCATTGCTTCCTTTTTGGGGGCAGACCCCTTTTTGGATTTTCTCATTCCTCTCACGTCTCCTACACGAGGATTATTGGCATTAGTCAGAAAAGAAGTGTGTTGTGAGAAACTTCCTGGTGCTTCCCTGTGAGCTGAATGTTGTATCTGCAGCAGAAGCCGTGAGTAGGTTCCAATGTGTGGCTCCCTGTGTTGTCAGTCTGCATGAGTTTCCTGTAAGTTGAGTGGCTTTCTCAGATGCTGGAATCAAGAGAGCTCACAAGTATCCCCATTTTGACTTAAAGGTCAGAGAAAAGCTGGAAAGATGTGATCAAAGTGCAACCCAGAGTGTTGTTTGATGCCAATTTTCCAACTTGAGCAGACCGAACTCATGTTTTTTAAATGCTGGGGGTTAGTAATAACATACTCTGTTACATTATAAAACAGGGTATAAGCTATAGTAAATCCAAATGTCCAAAGTCTCCATGCACATCTTTTTCCTGGGTGCAATGCAAGTGCATTTAGACTGTGTCTCTGTGACTCCAGATAATAATACTATTGAAGGAAAAAAACTTTTGGGGTGTGTGTGCATGGATACTCATCAATTGTGTATAAATAGGTATGTTCTTTTAAGCAAGGCAGCAAAGGCCAGGAGTAGTGAACTCATTTTTGTAAAATATTCCTACAAGATTCAGTGGTATCAGTTGCTAATGGCAAAGCGTCTACAGTTATTGCACCGTGGACATTTGTGGATATGTAGTATGTTTTTTTTAATTTGCATAAATTTTTGCACCTTTCTTGCACCATAGGAACTTAATCCATCATGAAGCCTCATTAGAAGCTGCTTCACTGTATCCTGAGGCAGATTTGAAATTTTGTGTGAGTCACTGATTTGTGATCAAGCTGAAGGAAACTAAGTCTTTCTTGGGAAAGAAGCAGTCCATTTGGGATTCATTTACGCAGCTCCTTTTGTATAAATCATTAATGCTATAAACTATCCATTATTGTTAGGAGAAGAAATTTAACAATGCAAATAAAACAAATTACTGTGGCAGAGCAATTTTATGTTTGATTGTAACGTTTAATGGCATGTTCTTGTAAAGAGATTTTTGCATCGTTCAGACCTATCATGTCTGTGACTCATTTGGTTCCCATTGGTCCCCACATCCCCAATTTATTCCTAGAGTTGTTTTCTCCTCAGCAATTTCTATAAACGTGCTGCAGCATGGGGTTATCCAAGGTTAATTTCCCTTATGAGTACTCATCCAGACAGCATGTATGTAAATAGTGCAAGACAAATGATAACAAAGCCATAGAATAAAAATGTAGATTATTACTCAGAAATCAATTCCTTTGTTTTGCTTGCAGATTCATTTATTGGTATCAGTCTACTTCCCCTTCCTCTTTTTTAAATTAAATGTTAAGAGTAATTTATAAAACATTTTTTTCTGACTTCAAATGATGGATTATGTTTATTTCCATTCTCTCCCATACCCTTTTGAATACCAGTTTTTCCAGGTTCCTCTCTTCATCCTTGACTTAGAGTTATTCAGACACTAGACAGCACCAGCAGTGAGAGAGAGTTTCATAATCCCTAAACTAGCTGGTTATATTCATATCAGGAGGAAAACACAGCTTCTGCTTATATTTTCTGTACTTTATTTTAATCCTGGTTCTGTTTTCTCTCTTTATATTGGTTCTGCTTTTTAAAGTTTTTATTTTTTATTATTTTTTATTCCCTATTTTTTTAATAGATTGCTTGTGATTTGAGTTTCTTGTGATTTGAGAAGGTTTCTTCACTGTTTGGCTTTGTGAAGCCTTTCTGTGCACCTTAGCCAGGGAGTCCTAAAATATCTTGATAGTCTGTTAATCTGCAGTCAGCTGCCCATTATTTGCTTTTCCTGACTGCCAGGGAGTTTTCTGGCAATTGAGATTTATGGAGCGAATAATCCACCTGGCAGGAGACTCCTTGTAACTCCAAAGACTATGCTTTAGTGGAAGAATGAACATTCCTTTTTTGTGGGTAAAATACCATAAATAGCTTATTTAGCAACCTGTATTTCTAAAGCAGGGCATTCAGTTTCATGCTGGTAGTAGATTCCTGCATATGCAGGGATTCTAGCCCACATGCTAATTCCGTCCCCCGTTTCACATTTGCTTATTTCTATGGTAGGATAGCACATGGCGTTCTCTCTTGGGACTTTAATGTGGTCCTTAGTACATGTAGTTGTTTGAATAGACTGGGGGAAAAATAAAAGGCACCCAAAACTCACAAAAACAAACAAAAAAGTCAGACAAAAAACAACCTGAGGCTGATTCATTCCTCCGTTGCCTGGAAATTGCCTGGAAACCAGAGGAGCTTAGGGGAGCGATGCCTCAACCACTGAGACTCCACAAAGTCCAGCACAAGGTACTCTGATTTTTTGTTCTTACATTTATTGTTGGAAAAAATGAATCAAAATGGGATTTTTTTTTTCTGACTATAGTCCTTTCTTGTCTTAACATAGCATTGTCTGTTACTTAAATGGCTACTTTTGTCAGCCAATGACTAGATTAGAACATCAAATAAACCAAAAGCTATGAAATATGATCAAAATAAAAGATGAAGGGGGGTGTTGTACTATTTTCAATGCAGTTAATTCTGTTCCTGAGTTTTTAATAGAATTAAATGAAGAATTGAATTAGCCAGTGATTAAATTAAGTGGAAGCTGACATATACCAGTGTTTAAGGTAACAGATACCTGCACAGAACTTCTCAGCTACCCAGTCACTTTGCCTCTTTAGGGACATTTTCCTAGCCCAGGTAGCCTGGGCTTGACTGTCACCTTCGGATTCGCAGCTGCCTCGCTGTGTGCTTCCTCATTCCTTAGTCTCCGGCACTGGGAAACGCTGTCCCTGTTTCTCAGTGGGGACACAGGGGCACCGGTGTTAGTGGCGGCGTCACCTCTGGCGCAAACAGGGCCTGGTGCTGTTACCACCGCGGCCCTTGACCCCTGTGAAGGAACCGGGCCAGCCTGCGCGCGGGGACTAGCAGGGCTACGGCGAGGATGGCTCACAGGGAGGTGTTCTCACCGGCCAGCGCAAACAGAGCGAGGGCCGGTCAGGTCTGAGATGCTGATTGCTTTTAAAACGGCGCGTTGTAACTCTGTGTCCCAGGATGAACTCTTCTTCCAGCGCAGGAAAACAAACCACCACGTGCGTGGCAGGCTGTGGAGCGCTACGGATCAAGGACCACTGTTTTTCTAGGAAGCGGGATTTGGAGGGAGCTCTGTAACTGAGGGTTGCAAAGGGTGATTAAAAAAAAAAAAAAAAGAAACCAATTTCATAATCCTTCCTATTAATATAGAGTAAAGAACAGGAAATTAATTGAGGCCCAGACACTGTCATCTTCTGCATTAAATCCCTCCTCAAAACTTTGGTCTTTGTTGCTATTCGCATGCTGTTTGGTTGCTTGCACCTAGTCGTATTGAAACAAACACAACAAAATAATGTGTCTAGGTATCCATGTGCTGGCAAATAAGCTCCCTGGATTCACTATAATCCAGGAAAGACCTTTTCATTTCTCTCGTCACCACACCATTTCTTGGTACCTTTTACTGACAAACGTAACCTTTGACAGCCGAACTTAACTAGGGAGGTGCAAAATCGCGCCCAGGAAGGGGCAGAGGGGTCATCTTGAGAGGTGGGGACAGGAGGCCTTGGGGCGGGCAGGTGATGGAGAGGGGATGGTCCTGATCCCGGCCGCCCGCCTGTCCCACACCACCTTATCCCTGCCCCCTTGTTTTGGTGCCAACCTTGGCGTTCGCTCAGGCACAGAGCAAACGCGTCAGTTTTGGACTGGTTTCCGTTGGGGCAGGGTCCTGCTGAGAGCCGTCCGCACCTCGACCAGGCCATGAGCTGCGGTGGCCGCAGAGCTGCTGGTGGGGAAGGCAGGCGGCGCGAGGCAGCGGCGGGGCGGCCGCCCCAGGCCCAGCCTGCGGGGTGGAAACAGGGCTGGGCGGCAGCGGGGCTTGGCGGTAGATGTGATAGTTGTGAAGGGGTCTGGACTGTCTGCCCTGTGAGGGAAGGCTGAGGGAGCCTGTTCAGCCTGGAGAAGAGAAGGCTGAGAGGGAACCTGGTCAGGATATATAGATACCCCAAGGAGGGGGGGAGACGGGGCCGGCCTCTTTTCAGTGATGGCCACAACAGGACAAGAGGAAACAGCCACAGACTGCAGCACCAAAAGTTCCACAAGAACTTAAGGAAACAATTCTTGACAGTGAGGGTGACAGAGCCCTGGCACAGGCTGCCCAGAGAGGCTGTGGAGTCTCCTTCTCTGGAGATCTTCCAAACCTGCCTGGATGCCACCATGTGCCACGTGCTCTAGGTGTCCCTGCTGGAGCAGGGGGATTGGACTAGATGATCCCTAAAGGTCCCTTCCAACTTTAAGGACTCTGTGAAGAGCCCTGGGGCTGCTGTGCCCCAGCACGCCGGCGGCACACGAGGTTTGAGGTGGTGGTCCCTACCCTGGTTGGGGCCGTGCAGGGATGAATCCTCCACAAGAGGCACCCCCTTAGCCAGGAACCATCGTTCTCCAGTCTGGACCCAGGGGCCACGTAACTATGCGTGACAGTGCACCAAGCATTAGCACCTATGTATGTGTGCTGATTTCAGTGGTTTTCTGACCTTAAGGTGCTTTAAGCTGTTTTTCAGCACAAGGAGGAAGAAGCACCTCTGTGCTGAGGTTCAGTGCAGCAGCGATTCATGGTGATCCATTCAGAGGCGTGAACTGCCAGCGGGAAAAAACATCTTCTTAAATATACTAATTTCAAGGGTCTTTTTTCATACTTTTTAACAGTCTTTGTTAACAAAGCTTCGTTAGGAGCTTCTTACCCTTAGGGTGGGTTGAAAGTCTGGCCGAAGTCAGTAATGTCTTCAGAAAGCAAAGAGATAGGGATAGAAAACAGGGTAAGTGGGAAACTGCTAACATCCTTAAGTATCAGTAAAATCAAAAAGCAGTTTTTATTCTTGTTGATTCCAGAATATTTTCCTCCAGTCACGACTGATACAGATGGAGGACAGATCAGTAAATGCATCCTTTATTTTTAGGAGGAAGCAGGTTCCCTGTCCTTGTTGCAAGAGCAGCTTTGATGAGGCACTTGCTCAACGGCTGGCACTGAGAGGGCTTGATTCACAATGAAAACTCGATGGTAAATGCTTAATAAATAGGTAATGATCCTAATCCTGTGCTGAGGGTGTTTTTGAGGATGCTCCGGGTGCCTTGTTTATGGATACGGTAGTCTGTAAGCATTTGTGACTCACGGGGCCTGTGCAATAATACGTCATTAAACAAATGTTTGGCGGGTAGGGAAGTAGCGAGCCACGGTGGGAACGGTGTGTCATGTGTCAGCCTTTCTGTGCAGGGAATGCTGCTTGTGCCAAAGCAATAATTTTCTGCTGTGAGTTAACACCTTTTAAGAGACAAAAAGTCATCTAAACATTCAGGGATTTTGCTTGGACTGTGAGAGAACAAAGTAAAGAAGAGCACTGAAACCTCCTATTGATTTAATTTGGTTTTCAACTTGTAAACTGGGCTTTGCTGAAGCTGTCTTGTCATTTTAAACATGATGTCTGGGCATGACATCGGTGGATCAATTTTTGGCTCAGGAAAGCTTTGGAATGCCCTGCAGCCCTTTATAAAGCCTTGGGAGCCGAAAACAACGGAAAGGTAGTCAGCCTCGTTAGCCCCCTAGGTGCACAATTTAGGTCAGACCCATGCAACAGCAATGTTTTTAAAAAAATAAGTCTGTAGAGCTAGTTCTTTCCCAGGCATTGTGCAGGGGTGGTAGGATTGTCATTTTGAAGGTGCTCCACATGTGTAACCTGTTCTGAGCTACTTCCCTCTGCTGGTAGCAGTGCTGTAGGCAGGAACACCCAGTTTTACTCAACGTGTAATTTAAACTACTGCTCTTCTTGTAGCCCTTCAGGAGGATATTTGTTTGTTGACCATGGTCACTATCCCCCAACTTGACTGTATCGCTTGAACCGAGACCCCAGGCTTGGCAGCATTCAGCTACACGTCAGCGTGGTTTAACCAATCTAGATGAGGAGCAGAGGCTGCAGTGACAGGGGAAGGGCCCTGATGCCCCCAGCCTCCAGAGGGGTCCTGATGCCACCAGCCCAGCGCGTGGCTGGGGGGTGGCTCACTGTGCTGAGCCTGCTCCCCCTCCTGGCCTTTGCTCCTCAACTTGGAGAGACATTCGTGCAAAGCCTTGTCCCATGGGGAGCAGTGTCCCGTGGGAGCACAACGCGTTCCATGGGGGCCGTGCTGGACTGGAAGTGGCAAAAATCTCTTCTCCTGCTCACGTAAGCGCCCATTCAGTGGCGCCCGCTGCCCTGGGGATGCTGCCGTATTGCAGAGAGGCAGCTCGTAAGCGGAGGAGGGCTCAGGCTCACTGCTGAAGCAGGCACAGGGCAACGGTCCTGCAAGCCCGGGAGCCAAAAGCAACCTGGGAGGAAGGTTAGCATGAGGCTACCAGTCTGGCTGGAAAAATAGCCAGGTGGAAAAGCTGGCTCGCCAGTGCTGCTGGGGCAAGCTGAGAGGGTAAAGGGAAGGCGGATATGGCTCGAGCCGGGAGTTTTGCCAAAGAAATGTACACGCAACTGGAGCCCAAGTCTCAAAAAATTCCCTCTGGTATTTTTTCCTTCCCTTCCCCTTCTCTCTTTCTCTCTCTCCTTTTTTTTTTTTTTTTTCCCTTTTCTAAGTTTCTGTGTATAGAGTGCTTGAGGTTATGTGGGTTATTTCTCCTGGTGGTTACTGTTTTGCAATATTATACCAGGATGTGTCACCCTAATATTTTAAACCCTATGACTCTCCCTAAAATGTTTCATAATAAATTTGCAACTTTAACTTCTGAAGGTTTCTCTGGTCCCTTTTAACATTTGTATACCTGCAACATGGGAAACATAAGTAATGAGAAATTGGGGATAAAAATTCTTTACTGAGGCCATTTTAAGAAGTTACTGGAATAGGAATAGGCTCAAAATTACAGTCTGGATTGTTAAATAATTTGGAGAAGTTTATTGGAGAAGTTTATTACTGTGTTGTGGGGGTGGGGGGTGACTTTTTCGGAACAACCGGCAGTTGATAAACTTTTCAAATGCGATGAAAAGCTCCCAGTGTCTCTAACTTGGATACAAGGAGATCTCCCAGCCTAAAGCTCGTTCGTGTGCGGTGCTCAGTCCCAGCTGTGTGTTTTCCTTCCCCCGTCCTGCGCTTCCACGGAGCTCCTTGGAGCCTTTCGCGGGAGCACAGCTTGCGGCGATCCGCGGCGCGCGTGGCAGCTTCCCGGCGCGCTCCCGGTGCCCGGGCGAGCGGGCGGGAGAGCGTGTGGCGTGTGTGAGCAGCTCCCGCAGCCGCCGGAGCAACGGAGCGACGGAGGCAGGAGGAGGGAGGGAGGGAGGGAGCACAGCGCAGCGCAGCGGGATTGACTGCAGGAGCGAGCGCGGGGCTCGGGGCCGGGAATGACGCACGCCGAGCTGGATCAGAAACGCGGAAGAATTAGGAGCCTCTAAGTGTCGACCGACCACGGTTTAAAGAGCACCGCAGCCGAGCGGCGAGGCTGTTGCGCGTGTGGCGTGGGTAAGATATGCATCTTTCTTCTACTTTTCTCTTTCTCTCGCTCTCTCTTTCACTGTCCGCCAACATGCAGGGCAAGAGCCTTGTGGCAGGGATCAAGAAAGAAGGATTTTAGCCGAGCTTTGCGGATTCTTCTTTTCTTTTTTTTTTCCCCCTCTTGTTGATTAATTTTTTATTTTTTCATTTTGTTCCAGACAAAGCCTAGAAAGATTGTGTTGTTGAGAGCTCAGCCGCGCGCCCTGCCGCCCTGGGTGCCTGCGCGTGCACGCGCGCCGCCAACACGCGTGTGCACGCTCCTTGTTTTTATTTATTTTATTTTTTTTCGGGGGTGAGCCAGAGTGCGAGTCTGCTTCTGCTGGGCTGAAGATAGGAGACTGGGACTCTGTATCTGTCTCCACGGCACCGCCGGGTTCCTACTGCTTTGCAACTCGGCTCTCTGCTGATGGCAGTCGATAATTGGTAGCCACAGTCTGCGGTCTGAGCCACAGCGTTTTGTCTAGCACCTGGGCCGGGCCCTGCTGATACACCGGAGAGAGAGAGAGAGGGAGAGAAAGACACACGGACAGACAGACAGACAGACAGAGAGGCAGGCAGGCAGACGGGGGCCGGCTGCAGCCGGTAGCTCCGGGTGAGCGGCCGCCGGACACGAGTGCCCCGCGGCGCTGCAGGCTGCCCGGTGATGCGGCGCCCGCTCGGGGGGTCCACGGAGCGGCTCGAATCCTTTTTCCAGAGGACACGATTATGTCCAGTGAGCAGCTTAACAGTACAGCGGTGAAGGATGCACGGTTAAAAGACCTGTTATTGGAAAGAGGTACTCCCATTTTATTTATTTCGTGTTTTTGCATGGCTAGGATTACTGTGAGCTTAGTCTCTGGGTCACGTCAGAGCGAAGCGAAGGGAAATCCCACTCGTAGCACCTCTGGCTCAGCTCAGGGACTGCGTGTGATCGGAGCTCCCGGGCCTCCAGGAGGGCTTTACTGCCCGGAGAAAGAGTTTGTTTTCAAAGGATAACATAGGGTGACGACCCAGACCTTTGCACTTGTGTGACTATTGTGCTTATTGCTAGGATAAGAAATTATTTCTTCTTTTCCTATTTTTCTGCGAAGGTGTTTTCATGAAATATGTAACTGCTTTGTGCCTATATGAGGGAAAATCTGGGGGGGAGAAATGCACTATAAATTTTATTTCTTGCATGTAAAGAAGTATGTGCATTTGTGTGAGGGAGAGACACGGAGAGGTAAAAGTCTGTCTTGTCTTTCTTCACATTCCTCCCCGCTTAATGTATGGAGAGGGAAAAAGTCCTTATCAGGGAGCAGAGCGCCTCGGTCTGGGGCTGCTCGCGCCGCAGACACGTGCCTCAGGGTCGGTCGGGGCAGGAGGGCCCGCGGTGACTAAGTGTGTGTCAGAGCCCTCCACGTTGCCTCGAGCGGTGTCGGTAACGAGAGACGGCTCCTGTTCCCGTCTTTTTCCCTTTTTGCCTATTAATAACCTGGTGCTCGGGAGGAGGACTAGTCAGGAGCAAGGAAACGTCAGACATCTCCCCCTGCCTTTCCCTCTTCCTCCCCTCTCCAGTGAGAAAATCCTCTGGAACATCCGTGGGAAGTTTTATTGCATCTCAGTGTTTGCGGGATGAAGTGCCTGCGCACTTGGGCGCTGTGATTTTGCGGTACAGCTGCCTTTTGGTCGTTTGTTTTCCAGTGATTGTCATCCCATGAGGGATATGCTCCCAGTCCTGACCATTTATCTGTAGAGGAGAGGAACTGTCCCCTGCCCCTGAAATGCTGGGGCCTTGATAAATTTAGAAGACTCTGCCCTTGGCAGATATAGAAGCAACATGTCATTCCAGTGATCGTAGCATTCTAGGAAAGCCTAAATCAACATTGCTTGTTTTGCATGTTGCCCTTTAGCAACAGTCTCTCAATCAATTTCCAGTCAAAAAATATTACATGATGTGGAAAAAAAAGTTTAGGGGAAAGAAACCCTTTGATATTTGTATTCACAGAATCTGAATTGCAGCATTTGTTTGCAGTATTTATTGTCTGTGCCGAGTCTGTATTTTGCACTTTTGACCCAAGAAAAAAAGCTGGCTGTATGCTTAAACATGTTTTTTTTGTTGTTTGTTTTGTCTTGTTCGTTTTTTTTTTTTTTTTTTTTTTTTTTTTTTTTTTTTTTTTTAATTAATTTCTTTGCCTGCTGCTTTTGGATCTTTCAGTGCTGACATCATTAGCTTCCAGTGCCTCAGGACAAAAAATGGCACATCGGCTGCTGCATATGGGATTGATAGCAAAAGCAGAGGGAGGCTGCAAAACACTGACTAATGAAATTATTCATAAGTGTTGACGGGGTTGCTAATGAATGGATGGTGCTTACCAGGAAAGAGAAATTAAATGGTAGACATATTGCTGCATTGTTCCAGGCCCCTTTAATCATCCCGCGGCTTTGAATAAGTTGAGCTACCCGTGTTGCAAGCATCACAGAGCCTTGGTGCTCAGATCTTTGCGTGCTCCTGCCCATTGCAAACTGGGCACAAACTGTGAGACTTTGGGTCACAAGCTGGTGCTAGTGCATCCGGAGCCAGCCTCTCTCTGGCACCACTGCCCTCCCGGGTCTTGAAGACAGAGGTTATGTTTGGAAGAAACCTTCAGTTGATGCCACAACCTTGGGTTTTCCTTGATTCCACACCAGGACGTTCTGAGCTCTGAGTATGAGCTGCACTTTTCTAGCTCATCTTCGTAGTCGTACTCTGTTTGCCTAAGCTTCAGCTACTGTTATTACACAGCAGGGCGAGGGTGACTACAAATGAAAGAGATAAATGAGAAGGCTTATTCCTTCGGGTATATTTGCTTTATCCTTTTGTTTTTTAACTTCTGATATATATATATGTATATATATTTTTTTTTCTTTTCGTCATTGGCTTTTTTCTTAAAGCAGGATATTTCTACCAGGTTGCTGAAGTCACATTTTGGCACCCAAAGGTAGTGTCATTTTTGAAAAGTGCTGAGAACTGCGCAACTCCCCAGCAACCAGAGACCTCCTCCCATACGAGGAGGTTGTCTTTCAGGATGAGAGCGTCCCCCTGTGAGCAGTTTCCACAGAAATACCAACACTTGTGTAACTCCAAAGGGCCATATCTGCTCTTAGCTTGCTCATCCCATCCGCTGTGGCTGAAGGGCTTCGAGGGCGGCTGCAAGTGATTTGATTCTAAATACACTCTGTAATTGTTGTGTGATGGACTTTTATGGTGTGCATTGTATTGTGTACCTTGCCAAAAATAAGTCTTGATGTCATTTTTAAGCAGCATGTCTTGGTTTAGGCAGGCCAGAAGTCTTTAAAGACTTTTAAATGTCTAGCCGTGTACTAAAAAGTTAATTTTACTCCAATTGGAGGGCAGTAAGCAACTGAAGAAAACATTACCTGTAGGTCCATTGGAACAAAAGCTTGCTTTATATTTAATTTAGATAATGTGAAGTTAAAGACAAGACTGTTCACTGCTTTCACACTAGCTAGCAGATCTCGGTTAAGGATAGTCTTCCCCATAGTCTTCCTTCCTTTTTGGCAGGTAGAGTCCAACAGCAGAATGTTAATCACTGAAATCCTATATACACTGAATGTCCCAATTCCACTCTCTGTGAGCTCCTCTTCGAAGCTTACAGAGCTGTCTTAGCCTCTGTTGGCATTGCAGGTGGCTATTAAAGTAGTTTTTATTTTTTGAAATGGAATTGTTGCATTGTCAATAGGATCATCCTTTGTGTTTCTGTTGAAGAGCTTATTACCTGTGAGGGCTGCAGTGAAAGATTTCCGGGAAGTTTCTTACCTTGGACTTGCAGCCACACAATGTTGATTGATCAGCACTGCTAAAAAATAATTTAATATATAGTTATTTTTAGGACATAGATTTCCTTGCAAAAATTTGCAAAGGGGACACCAGGAGCTGTTTTAATGAGGATCAATTTTGATGAAGCAGGGAGTATTTTCAGATTATCGCTTTGATGACTGATGCTCTGTGTGTGATTGACACTTCTCTCTTTTTTTTTCTTTTTCCTTTTTGCAGCTGAACTGGAGTTTGTTCAAATCATCATCATCATTGTGGTTATAACTGTTATGGTGGTAGTTATCATCTGCTTGTTGAACCATTACAAACTCTCAACGCGCTCCTTCATCAACCGACAGAGCCAAAGCAGAAGGCAGGAAGAAACTCTGCAAACGGTAAGTACAAGCGCCCTGGTACCAGCTTCCTCCTCCTCATGCTTTACTGGTCTATATCAAAGCCTCCTGAGAAGCTGTGCTATGAGCAACTGTCTGAAAAACTTCTGTTTTCTGGTACTTCCTGTAGCTAGGTTTGCTGTCGGCTGTATTTCTCAGTAGGCTAGAACAGAGCACATGAGCTCCGTTTGTTTTTTTGTAACTAACTTTTCTTCATTTTGTATATGGAGGTTCAATTATGAAATCCTATTTGCTGCTACTGCAATTTCAAGGGGAGTGGAAGAGGAGTGAATAGAAACAACCCAGAGTGTGAAGGGTTACATATATGTTGTTGTAACTTTCTGTGTGTTTATTAATACCATCCTAGAGTTTTATGGGCATTGGTGTTTTGTCAAACTGCAATAACAGTTTGCTGGATTGAAAACACAAGTCTAATAATAGCCTAAAAATTACAGCATTTTATCTGTCTCATTCCGGCATCAAGAAAATATTAGGCAAATGATCTCTCCCCGGAGAACTGGGATGGTTAAGAATTCTTGTTATAGGTGTGAAGGCCTAAGATTGAATCTGAGTCAAGTCTTGTGGACTTGCAAGCCACACATTCACCAGTTGGGATGCATTGCTGTCTTGGTTGGGTTAACCACAGAGTGTCCCTGACCTTGATGCATCCCCGCAAGCTCACAGTGTCCCATGCTGCTGCAGGGAGATGCTTTCTGGTGTGTTCTCGGGTGTCCTCAAAATGCTGCTCCTGGCCTCTTCACTGCCTTTGGGCCGTTTGTGAGGGGAGCTTTGGCGATGCAGTGATTTCCTAACAGCAGTACTGGGTTCACTGCTTGGACTGTCAAACAAATCATACAATGTTGACTGGAAGGCACAATCCCGTAATAGTTCAAACCTGGCTAGGCCTGCTGTCTCACCCTTCTTTCCACCACCGTCTTGTGTTCCCATCTCTTTGTGCTCCTTGGGGAGCTGCTGATGATACAGAGAGAGGCTTCAGGGAGCTCATCTGGCTGCAAACTAATTGCTTTTTTGGCCCAGTTAGATTGCAGCCAGATCAGCCTGCTGATGGAGTGGTCGGTGTGGGCTCGAGCGAAACCCTGCGGGCACTGGAGGAGGCAGGAGCGAAGGCACCAGGGTGTACCCTGACCTGCTGCTGCAAAGTTGCGCTCCTCGTAGCTGCGTCCTGAGAGGCAACTGTGAGAGAGAGCAAGCACAAAGCCCTCCAAGGACTACAGGGCTTCCCTAAGGAAAGGACTGTCTCTTGGAGAGAAGGTCAACTTGTTCCCTGTCACCCCGATAACTCACAAATACTTCGTACTGATTTGGTGACAAATGAAATAAGAGCCCTTGAAACTTTGACTTGGCAGACTTGTGGGCAGAAAAAATGGTTGGATTAATTTCAAAATTTCTGTGAAATGGACACAGTAATTCAAGAACCACACTTCCATCTGAAAAATGTTAGCTGTAATTGCTATAAGTAGTGCCTAAAATGAAATAATTTGAGATAAAGGAAACATATTTTTGTCTTTGGAAATCTTTTAAAACTGCAATAAGCTGTCAAATGCATGAAGTAACCCATTATTTTCTTCGTATGGTTCATTAGTATTGTCTGTTATTAGGGTGAATTGGGCCTTTCTCTTGGAAGCTAGGGAGGAAACATCATCTTTTTGTGATTAATAACATGTGATTAGACAGTGGGAACTCAGGAGCTGCTTTAGTATCCAAAACTGCTCTTAAATCATTTTTAAAACATTGACTCAGTTTCATTTTGATGGCACCCATATAAGTAATGATAATCATAGTCAAGTGAGTATTTAATGGGAATCGATGATTGGTTGGCAAGAACTGGTTACTAATTCTTCTGAGGACTTTCTGGTACAGGTTTGTCATCACTGTTACGCATCAGGGTTTCTGATAAGCCAAACTGTTCTTAAAAGATTATCGTATTTATGCGAAACAGGGCCTCAGCGTTCTCTGAGATCAGGTGTCACATGTTCGATTTTTCCTTTGTTTTAGGTGTTAGAAGGAAATTCTGATGGAAACTAATTATGTGCTGTTCTCAGCACAAATAATAAAAGCAGCGTAAAATGCATGGAAATCAGGAAATGAAAGCATTTGTTCTGTGAAGTGAAACTGGAAATGACCAGTCTATTTCATTGTCCAAAGCTGAGTGAATTGTACAAAGTGAAGAGATAGCATAAGTAGTAAAATAAAGGATAGATTATACATTTCTAAAATACATTCATATTTTAACCAGGACTGATTGTTGAGTGCGTGAATGCATGTTGGGTCTGGGATGCTTCCAAGGGAACAGGGTTTTTATGATATCTAGATTCTGAAAACAGACTGAAAGGTTTATTAACTACTAATGTCTAATGAAAATAACGTCGCGACTCAGACCTTTTGTTGTTTGAGAAATGGTGAATGAAAATAGAGGAAGTTAGCAGTACTGCTTGAAAAACAAAGTAAATGAACTGGCTGTAGGCCAGTTCCTGTAGCTGACTGTGAAGTGAAACCCCCTTCATGTGAGCTGCAGAGGTGTATCCAGAGACACGACCTGGCCTCTTTGGTTGAGTGAGCCATTTCTTCCACGCCTGCATTACGTTCAGTTCTGTTCCTTTTTCTCAAGCTGGTCCCGTTTGTAGATAATCATGTGTTTCAACAGCTGAACTTCAGCTGAATAGCGCAGATTTCTGGTGCCCTAAAGACCAAGAATTCAACAGTTGATCTTTTTTATCCCGGCTCTTTCAGAAAGTGTAATGGAAGGGGACAAGTGGGTTCACTACCACCTTTATAACCAACTTCACACCTTTAAAACTCATGGAGTTCAGTCTCCAAAGTAATGAAGAAAAAGCTGCCCATATGGGTTTCTTCTGTGTTTGGCTAAACTTCCCTCATTAAAAATAAACTAAAAATAAAAAAAGGAAAAAAGGTAGAATTTGAAATTCTCAGTCTTCTTAGTTCAGAGATTAAAGTGCTAAAAGAACACAAAACATCATTAGACTCACAAATGTTAGTGAGACTCAAAGGGCAGAAAAGGGACTGACCCCAGACAAAGTATCAGTTGCTCTATGGCAAACGCATGCAGAAAAGTAGGTGTTACCTTCTTGTCAGGTAAATATATTTCCCTTTGTGTTCATCAGAAGATCTCTGCCTTTTATTGTCTTTTTCTTCCTCCTCCTTTTATCCCTTCTAGGGTCTTATTGTCTTCCAAATTTTTCTTTGGTCTGTCTGTATTTATTTATTTATTTGTTGCCTGGATTAGTGTGCTGGGACCGAGGCCACTCGTTGGGCAGGGTGACGGGAGTGCTCAGAAATGCCGCGTTTCCCTGGAGTGGCTTTGCCGAGGGCTCCTCAGAGCCCTGCGGGGCCAGCCCTGCGCCCTGCTCTCCTCTGGTGGGCATACCAACACCTACAAACCCCGCTGGCTGCAACAGTTCGGGCAAAATTTAGTCATGGCTTTCATTTTAGCAGAAATATGAGTTTTGGCAACACTAACGGTGCAGGATGAAGTGGTACTGAGTGACAGCCGCGCTGGCGCGAAAGACAACCCGAAGTGAGCCGTGTCTGTGTCACCGTGAATGAAATATTAACCTTTCCCGCTGCGGAGGATCCCCAAGGAGCGCTGGGCTTTGCCGGGGGGAGCGAGGCGGCCCGGCAATGCGGAGGAGCCGAGGGGCAGGCAGCGCCACACGCCCCATGGCCGGAGGCGCCTCATGGCGGAAGCGGGAGCGCTCCTCGCAGGACGCGGCAGCGCACGGCGAGCACGCGACACCGCGGAGAGACGTGTGCTGAGGAGCTGCTGCCGCTGCCACGCAAGGAGCCACATCATGCAGGGAGGGCGGCCCTGTCCATAAGCCGAGCGATTCTGCTGGGACATGGATAGTGCTGGCCCAGTGACTGCCACGGGCACACTGTATGCTGGGGCAAAACCAAGATGAACCTCGTTTCCTGATGATTAACTTAGTGTCATCGCTGGTGACTTCCAGCAGGACATTGAGGGAAAGCAGATCTGAGAAGTGCTTTCGGACCTGACGCGCACGGGGAGATGTTTCATGAGCTTCTGATGTTCTTCTGCTCATTCCTTCTCCCTGTCCTGGCCTCCTGTGTCTTTCTTCTCTCCCAATGGATATTGAGAGAGTGCAGGCCGCACTGGGCCCACGTGCCCCGTGGCCGGGTTCAGCCTCCCTGCCGCCCGTGCAGGCCCTGCTGCGTGGGCGCATCGGCTGTGCTGGGGCGAGTGCTGCGGACGCCGTCCCCGCTGCCGGGAGGGGGGTTGTGAAAGCACTGCGGGCTGCGCTGGATCTAGTCGGAGCAGTTCCTTTGGGGTAAAGACAGGAGAGAATCAGGAGGACAGCAGGAAATACCGAGCAGTATTGACAACTGGGGGGGCTCCTGTTGTCAGCGGGTGCCACTGCCATTCGAGGCCGAGCGCCGTGTAGCCAGGGATGTCATTAACGAGGGCAGCACGGTCTGTGAAATCCGCAGGCAACCCCCCCACCTGCGTCCCACTGACTCACCATGTCCCCTTGGGCAAGCTACTTCATCTCCAAATGAAGGAGGAAGGATTATAGCACCCACTTCTCTCGCTGCATGGAGATTACTTCAGGTTATATTGGCAAAGCACTGGAAAGCTGGAGAAATAAAGGCTTTAAAGCATTAAGTGGCAGAAATAATCATGGTAACCATAACTCCAGGGAGGCAGAAGACGAGCGAGAGGTCTGGTTCTCCCCGTACTTATTTCTCTCTCACTCGTACCTCTTCTCTTTGGTGCTGCATAGCGCCCTGCCCGCGCTCTCACCTTCCCTGCCCTTGGGAAACGCAGCTTTTAAGGGAGAGAGCAAACTTGTCATTCTGCTGGGGCATGCCCAGCAGTTTTGCTCTGCTTCTGTTCAGAGGGATAATATTATGATCTCAGGAGCTGGGATGGTCTGTATAACCCAGGATCAAGCAGAGAGGAAGGAACCTGTGTGTTGTCTTCCGAGAGTATTTTAAGTGACCCTGCTCTCACCTGGTGTAATATATTACTGCCACCTAGGGCCAAAATCAGAAACTACACCGAAACGCTTAATCTGCAGAAGGCAGGCGTTTATTAAAAAAAAAAAAAACGAGTTTAAGCAAGGGCAAAAGAGATACATTTTATGTGCAAACAAATTTAAAAAAAAAAAAAGAGAGAGAGAGAGAAAAAATTAGTACGTCCAGTGCATTTCAGTGAATGTAAAACTAGCTTCTGCTTCTCAGATAGTTTAATTTAAGGCAGATCTATTTGTCAGAAATGTAAAAAGGGAGATAAATTTCTGCAAGAGAGTAAATAAGCAAGGTAAACACAGAATACATGTATGGACCCAGGAGAGGGCTGGCAGCTGAAAACTGAATCCATCCTAAATCAATTAGAGCTTTCCAAACTACCCAAGGATTGGAAGATCCAATCTTGATCGGAAAGTAATAGGTTTATTTGGAATTTGGATCATATAGGTTACTTTTGCTTCATTACAATTTGAGCAGTTTTTGTACTGAGCATAACATTTTATTTATAGTTTATTTTGAATTGAAAACACCAAAATCTGTCTTCTGTCAAGTCTTTTTCTTCCTGAGCCCAGTTAGTTGGATGGCACTGCATGTTCCAGGAAGCACAAATGGCCTTGAAGAGTCACCTTCCTAACCTCTTTAATTCTGGAAGCTTTAAATCTTTGTAAAATACAAATTAAGCAAATTAGCTTAGGTTTATCCAGTCTCATAAGTTTTAAACCTTGACTTAAATAATCATTACCTTAAGATAATTAAGTAATCACCCAGCGTGAGTTATTGAACGCTACTGTTATTTCAAAAACTAATCCCCCAAATTCTTTCCATAAATTATTCTTGAACCTGCAAGCATCCAAGGGGCAACAAAAGACCTAGCTGGAACCCCTAAGATTTGTTTCCTTTCGTATTATTTGTGGGGTCAGGATTTACCTCATAAGACTCATAATCTTTTTTGTTCCAAAACCTAGCAATGTTGGAAATGAATAGTTTCCAGGACAAATGCGTTTGCTTTTTCTTGCTTTTCATTATAAATATTAGAACTCAAGCCTGAACACCTTTGGTCTGTTTCAGGCAGAGGAAATGGAGTTAGGTAAGGTTAGCTATTGGGTGCCTGCAAGCAGCAGCTCAGTGGTACATTTCCCGTGGGGAAATTGGATAAATTCCATTTAGTTAGGTTTATCCTTGGCTGTCCACAACTGAGAGCTGCTGGTGCAGCTGCCCAGACGCCTGGTTTGGGGCACCCAGGCTGGGCTCTGCATCTGTTGGCTGCGAGCGCCCGTGGGCACCGGGCACTGCGCTGGGGCCGGTGTCGCTCCAGCCTCGGGCTCCGCTCCCGGCCCAGGGCTGCCCTGCTGCGGCCTGGGAAGCTGCTCTCCACCAGCGCCAGGGGCTGCAAGGCCGATGCCCTGGCCCCGGCCCTGCGCTGGCCACGAGGTCCTTGCCCATCCGTGTGTCTCTGCTGCCTGAACTGCAAGAGCAGGAAGGAAGTGGTCTGCTCTTATTTTTAATACTGATTTCATTCTTGGTTTTACTATGAGGAGAACATGCAAAGAGGCATTGACATACACTATACAGGAGCAAGAAGCTTCAGGAGACGCAGATGTCATTTGGTTCCTCAGTGACACTGTGTATTTGAGGAGAGATTTCCTTTAGAGAGAATGGCAAACCTGCCTGCCCTGTGAAGGGGCACCTTCGCCTGCCCTAGGTACAGAAGTTAGACAAAACCGGACCTCGGACAGTCACATCTGCTCTCCTTAGGAGATGTGCTTCCTGTAGGCTGCTGTATCCCTGTGGGCTGTCACGCTCAGGCAGGAATCAGGAGACAGAGTGGTATTGGCTGATGTATTCAGAACGGTAATTCCTGTCTTTTAGAACAGCAACATAGTTTAGAAACATATTTTTAATAACTTACTTGGCGAGTGATGTTTGCTTTGTTGATAAATGGAAGTATCCATCGTTCATCCTTGTGCCCTAAGGTTCTCGCAGCCTGGAGTTCAGCTGCTTCTCAAGCCTTCTGCCTCTTCTGCTGAGGAGTGCCTTGGGCTCCACAATCTTGAGACGGGTATCCCAGCCCCCCTGTCACACTCTGTGCGGTCCCTGCAGCTCCTCCTGTGCCTCTAGGCAAGGTCTTCCCTTGTGCTGGGATTCAGGTGTCAGTGGCCAAAGCGGGTGCCTGAGCTCCTCTGACAGGAGGCTGTTTCTGCGCGACGTGCCTGGTGCAAGGTCTCGCTTCCAGGTCTGCAGGCCCAGGCTCAGCACACGGATGCAGCGTCGTCTCAGCGCAGGGAGGTCTTCCCCACCTACCTCCTTGCGTCCCTCAGCTCTTCTTGCTCCCCTGCTTTAGGTGAGATGGGTCTTTGGGTCATAGAATCATAGAATCATAGAATGCCTAAGGTTGGAAGGGCCCTCAAGAGGTCCTCTAGTCCAACCCCCCTGCACACACAGGGCCACCTAGAGCACATGGCACAGGGCAGCATCCAAACGGGTCATGGGTAAATGTTTCTACTTCCACGTCGCAACCTTCTTTCTTAAGTAACTAATGTTCCTGGTGATAGCTTTCTTTTCTGAGATGTTTTTTGTTCCAGTTTCCTCTCTTTTGAGCCTGAACTGAGACTGAGTTGGCTGCATGAAATGTAAAGCTACACACTACCATAGTTTTCAGATCACTACCCAGGGGAGGCTGCTGCTGGGCTACGTATGACCTGTGGCGCATGAGCTGTTGACTGGGCACTTTAGCTTTGACTAGTATGTTTTACTTAACCATTGCAACAGGCTGGGAGCCTGCCTGGTCAGCTGCTGATAACTTGGTTGTCTTTAATTGTGCAAATACACCCTCAGGTATTTCAAAATGAGGGTGTCCATGTGATGGAGGGGTGGAAGGGAAGGTGGGTACCGATATAACTTGAGCCACTACAGTTAAACAATTACTATTTCTGCTGCAGACAAAACTTAATATAGCCTCAGCAGTATGTGAATCTGCCTAAGATTTGTCCTTCATATCAGGTTATTGCAAGGTTATTGCAGATGAGATTGTTTGCAAAAGGAAGTTGGAAATAATCCCAGTTGTCAGCCTCCTTCCGCATCTACTTTCAAGGCTACAGAAGAAAAGTAACTGGCCAACTTTGCTATTGGAAGCATTTCCTCAACAGCCGAATCCCGTGGGAGGTCACTCTTAGCACAGCGCTCCTCTGCGGTGACCCCGCTGCATCACAGAAGGTCTTGCACTGTCATCACGATCATCCAGCTAGGTCTGGTTTTACTCCTGAAATACACTGAGAGGGGCTACAGTGAAAAAAAAACAGGAGAGTAGGATTTGACATGAGTCTATACAGAATAACACCTTTTGGGACAGTATGCATTTTCTTTCCTGTTGTTATGTCTGCAAAATCATAAGACTTGATTTAGCTCCAAGGAAATGGTCATGGCCATATAATATTTATTTTTTATTTTTTTATTTTTTTGCACTGGATTTGAATTTCTGTGCTTTATAGCTTTTCTGATATGTTCTTTCCAGCTTTGAAGTTTTCAAGTAAAATAAAACCTTTGCAGTAGTTATTGATACTCTAAAAATATTGAAAAGAAAAAACAAAAAGCACTTTAAGCTGTTTTCCCTTGTTGAGATATTCTTCTTTGTCCGTTTACTCTGCCTTGAGTGTTTGTAAAATGTCAAAACAGGCTTTCAAAACACAGGACAGAAAATACTCCAGCCTGAGAAGATAGTTGGGGAAGTGGTTGAAGAGGGGAATTGGTGGCTGAAACCTCACTTGCTTAATTGCTGTTTATGGTAGGAATGGGGCAACTGACATCTTTGACCAGAGTCCTCCTGGTTTCGGAGGAATGTCCCCTTGGTGAGATTGCAGACATGAGGCTTTCCTCTAACTGTGTGACTCGTGTGTGAAGCTGGGATCCGGCTGGCAGCACTGCCCCATCAGACCTGGTCTTGCTGCTGCGGCCTCCTCGCCTTGGAGGAGACAGGTCCCAGCTCCCCATGGAGCTCCCGAGCAGCTGGGGCTCACGTGCCGCCCCGCACGTCTGGCTGGTCACTGCCACCCGCCCTTGACTTGCTTGAATACAGAGCTGTGTTTGCTCTGCATTCAGTGTCACCGAGGGCTGGAGGCCACGTGTTAGCCACTGCGAGATGCCGCTGTTAGATGGAGGCAACTGGTGGTTGCAATCCGACTGCTCTTAAAAGAGCTGTAGTATTGAGACAGGTGATCGTGTGATATATTAATTTTTCTCTTTTGTTGTTTCTTTCTGTGTTCCAGGAAGGGTGCTTGTGGCCTTCAGAGAGCTCTGTTCCACGACAGGGTGCTTCAGAGGTACAGCCTTTTTTGTGTTATCTTTACCAATGTGCTGCTCTGTTCTCTGTCCCCTCTTGAAAGCATACCCACTATTTAGTAAATAAAACTTCATCACAAATGAGCCTGTCTTACGTTTTATAGATGTCTCAGATGTTTTCCTTAGGCCCTTACCTTATGTCTCCCCTGCACGAGCAGCTCCCTGTATCCTAGTAGGCCTTCACAGGTGAGTGGTGGAGATGCCTGTCTTTAAGGCAGTTGTTCAGTAAATTGGAGCATTCAGCAGAATATGGGAGACCAGTTATTCTCCTGCCTCTGTTTTCCTGTTACAAGTAACTTGTCCACTACGTTAGACTCCTTCTAATTCATCTTTCACTGAGGCCCAACTAATTTTAATATAAAACACATATGGAATCTTCCTCAGGTGAGTGCTGTAATTATTAGAGTTCTGCCAGCAAGAATCCTCTCATCCTTGCCGCATGGGTGTTTACAGTAGCCATGCAAAAAGAAAAGCTTCGAAAGGCAGGAGTCCACACCACAAAATGGGAGCATCTTGAAAGCAGAGGGTAGGAAGGCAGCTAAGAAGCCTAAGGTGCGGGTTGGAACCCCTCCAGCTAATGTAAAAATTGAAAGAACTTCTTGTATCTTCTGGCAAGTCCTTTAGCTCCTAGGTTTATTAGCAAAAGTTGGGGTGTGTTTTTGCTACTTTTGCTGCTTCCTTCTACCCCCTTCGTGCATTCCTCCATGCCCCAGGCTTTCAAAGAATGGGATTCTCCTTGGTTTTAGCTAAAGAGGCTGTTACAGGGCAAATCTCGAGAGAGAGGAGGGACGTAACTTCCAGGAATATGAAGGTTAAGTAGCAGCAATGCTGACCTTAGACAGACATGAGCAGGGTTTACAGCACTGACCCTATCCCCAGGGATTCCTGTCATGCAGCTCCACGTGCTCGTTTGTGGGTACCTGGTTCTGAGCTACGTGGTTCTCCTTAATTTAACAGTGAATCTTCCTGGTGGTGGGATCAGGACTAAAGACATGGGCTTAAAAATGAGAATAGCAATTCAATTGATCTAGATCTCAGACCTAGGAGTATCAATACATGTCTGGAGCAGACTGAGGAGAATCTCCTGAACTCTTCCTTTGGCAAATCCTGCTCTTCTTCAGGGCTTAAATATGCCAGAGAGATTTTTTCTTTGGCAACTCACAGTAGAGAAGCTTATAGAAGCCCCCACTGGAGGCTGAACTCTGACTAAGAACTAAGGGGGAGGACAGCTGATAGTGAAGGCGTGAGATATGCTTGACCTTTCTATAAATGTGCTAAAATGACCATCTGAATTCTTTGGTAATGTCGTGTATTATATTAGTTTCGAGTAGGAGGTGGGGATTCAGCCTGCAGCTGAAATTCAGCACCGGGACATTTTCATAAAAGTAATTAATTTTCAAAACTGGAGAGCAGACTAGCCTGGAGTGTTTCACTGTGTACAGAGACAGATTTTTTTCTCTCTGCTCTGCATGTTTTAATGATGTCAGAAGGAGCGGTGGGGGGTCTTCATCTTCCTTCTTGGGGATGTTCTCAAATGTCTTGTGTTAGATCCTTCCTCCAACTCCTGCCCTTCCTTTCCATGCCAACATACGCGTGAGCCCACACACTCAATATTTGCTGGATTTAGCCTCTAAGATGGGTGCCAAGATAGGCATTTTGTCGCTTCTTCACGAGGAGCACACCGCGTGCTTCGCTCAGGCGCCTCTTTCTCTTCTCTTGTTCCAGATCATGTATGCTCCGAGGTCCAGGGACAGGTTTACCGCCCCGTCGTTCATGCAGCGGGACCGTTTCAGTCGCTTCCAGCCCACCTACCCCTACATGCAGCATGAGATCGACCTGCCGCCGACCATCTCGCTGTCAGATGGCGAGGAGCCACCGCCGTACCAGGGCCCGTGCACGCTGCAGCTGCGCGACCCCGAGCAGCAGATGGAGCTCAACCGCGAGTCCGTGCGGGCGCCGCCCAACCGGACCATTTTCGATAGCGACTTGATAGACATTTCCATGTACAATGGGGGCCCGTGCCCACCGAGCAGCAATTCGGGCATCAGTGCAACCAGCCACAGCAGCAACGGAAGGATGGAAGGACCACCCCCGACATACAGCGAGGTCATGGGGCACTACCCGGGCTCCTCTTTTTTCCACCACCAGCACAGCAACGCGCCGCCTCCCTCACAGAGGGGCAGCAGACTTCAGTTTCAGCAGAACAATTCAGAGAGCACAATAGTCCCCAGCAAGGGCCAAGACAGGAAAACCGGGAACCTGGTCTAAGTTCCTCTCCCAGGTGCGTTTGAACTGAAGACGAGAGATGTGAGGAGGGCGGTGGAGGAAGAGGCCCTGCTCCGGCGCACAGTGCTGTTACGTTTCACGTGGTACAACTGAGTAAAACCAAGCGTGCGCAAACCAGTCCTTTGCTTCTGATTCCTTTCAGGGGAATTGCATGATGCAAAACAGCTAGAGAGAAAACACAAACTTCCATTCAGTATGTCTACGAGCAGTGTTGCAGGGAAGAGGGGGGGATATATTATTTTTTTTTAATAAACTATTTCAATTATTTAATTCTAAAAGTAAACTTAGCACAGAAACGAGGCTTGTACAGCCTGTTTTATACTCACTGAATGGCAGAAAGAAGAAGAAGAAGTTTTTACTAGAAGAAGGTTTTACTAGATAAGTGGGGGAAGAATTGGCCAGTTGCTTTTTTTTTCTCCCAAGGTGTGGATTTTTTTAATATGAAACAAAATTCCTGTTTTGTGTGCCAAGGTATAAAAAGTTGAGAACTTAGATGAATGCAAGGAATTAATTTGTGTTGTGATAAATGTGTTTTAAAAAGTTGCACTATCTTAATGTTTAAAAAATATATATGAGGGAACTGTTTTATGTGAAGTTCTTCTATATGTTGTCTTTTCACCTGTGGAATAATGATTGAGCCCCAGAAGTAATCTGGAGGAGTTTACTCCCTCTCATCCCCCCCCAGGTTTGCTAGAGAAAGGGGACAGGATTTAGTCTAACATCTCTTGGCTAAGAAAACCCAAGAAATACAGGGACATTTAACTTGTCTTTGCAATAATTTGCATTCAAATAACAGTGCATCAGTGGAGTGTCTTGCAGACTTTTGGCTGGAAGGAGACAAATATGAAATCCCAGCATTTTCCATCAGTTAGAGTTCAGCTATTATGAGATTTAGACTATTTGTTTCATAAAAGGCAAAACAAAATCCCAGATGTGCTAATTTATATTGATTCTAACTAAGTGCTGCCATTCTTTTCCTTTTCATAATGCAGTATCATCAGTACTTAAGGTTTTAGAAGTTTCTGTCCTCACTGTAGTCTGAAATGTACTTAGTCACATATCATGGCATTATGCAATAAATTGTTTAAAAATGCAAGGTGGGGCTTTCTTTCCCCTGCAATGCTGTTAAAATATGAGAGACTGTTGTGCTTTTTACTCCCCGTTTCATCCTTTAGATACTACTCTTCAGCCCTGGAGACCTGTCGGGTCGCAGTGAATGGACTTTGGTGGTTCCAACCCCGGGCAGCAGTTTCCGCCGCAGTGCTGGGGGCGGCGCGGGCTGCTGCGGCATCCCTGGAGGTGACTCGGGAGCACCAGTTAATGTCACAGCAAAGCACCGGCCTTTTGCTGTGGGTCCTCTCATGCCAAACCTCCTCCGTGCATGTCATCACATGGATGCTGGCAGGATTATGCCCGTGGGTAATGATTGCTTATGTGTATTAAGCCCTAAGAGCCCTAATTTTGTCACACTGGTCTTAAAAGCAGTTGGAAGACTTTTACCCACCTTTAAAATGGCATGTAGGATATCTCTTCCTTGGCTGGTTTTGTGTGGAAGCAAGTGCAGCACTGGAAGCAGTTGAAAAATGGTGATAGTGACATCACAAGCACATGAAAAAGCACAACTTGCACTTAAAATGCATTTCGGGAAATGGACTTAAAACCTTTAGAGTCTTAATTTGAATAGTTTCTAATATATATGTGTGTGTGCATGTGTGGGGGGAGAGTGCGAGTTCCTGTTGAAGACCTTTCCTTCCCTGTGTTTGCAGGCTTGGCTACCGGGTGCCGCAGGGCAGCGGTGGGCTCCTGCGGGGCTCTGGCCGCCGCGGCGCCTGTCCCCAAACCCACCCTCCATCTATGCAGAGTTTTAATGCCAAAACTGTGTGTGAGTGCGGGCGTGCTTTGCGGGTCTCGGTGTAGGTTATTTCCTTCATAAGCTCATTTGGTCTTACTTTAGAAAACATGTGAATAACTGTTAGTCTCAATATGCAGCCCCATTTATCGCTGTAATTGTGTCTTGGTCTGAATCACCTTCATAATGTAGGGTAAAGTTGCCTTTTAACTTACGTAGCAGTCAGAGGAAGAGGTTAGAAATTTTATGACTGGGTTTCCCTTTTTTTTTCCACTCAGACTCACAGGACAGGAGTTTAGGAGAAGACTAGATGTCTGTCTGTCATGTCCAGCTCCTGGGAGTAAGAACTCTGAAACTGGATTTTTGCAAAGAACCTCTGAGCATAACCTTTAGCCAAAAAAAAACCCCCAAAAAACAAACAAAAAAAAGCTGTTGCTTTTTGGTCTTCATTGATTTTGCCATCCTTTAGAAGTGAGCCTGCAGTCAGCCAACATGTGTGCCTGTGCAGATACTCTGCTCTTGCCTAAATGTGGATTATTCAGCCGGGAGGCCTTTAGGGCGAGGAACAACTGGAACTCAGTCGTGTTGGCAGAGCTCACCTGCACAAGGCAGGTGACATGGGACAACTGGAATACTCATATTTTTTCCCCATATGCAGTTCTCACAAGAACGAGCCTTGAACTTACCTTCAGGGTCACCTCTTGGAAATGTGTTTGCTTTGAGGACTGCCCCTTTGCCACCTGTGTGTGCCAGGGAATTCGCACGCAGCTCATTAACCTTGTTGGCGGTGAAGCATGCGCGGAGTCTCGTAATTTGCCTTGGTTGAGGGTTAAAAGCTGTGTGGAAAAACTAACCCATTTTACCAATTTTGTAGGAAAGATTTGTTTAAAAAACTTTGAAAAGTACTGCTGTATTTGCCCACATAATGGCTGTGACTCTTCCTACATCTGCACAGTCCTCCGTTACTTGCTGTAGGGGAGCTTGCGGTCTGTTCATTTGGAGGAGCTCAACTGCTATGGTAGTAAACATGGTATTTTCTAACTAGTTTTAGTGATCTCGGATGGGAACCATTACAAAAACCTGTGTTCTCTTTCAATTTATTTTTTCATCTGTTGTTGAGAGAGAACATACTTGATAACAGAACAAAAAGCTAAAAGAAGGAAAATTAAAAATTAAATAGACGTTGCTAACAATCTGTACAGGCTTAAAAACTGGCGTTCTCTTAAACTGGGTATACTATGAAGTATTTCTGGCTAATTCCCTTTTTAAAATATCAAAGATTAATAAACTGTGCTCCATGGCCACTCAAATGCAGCTTTGTAAATTATTAAAAATTTCTATAAGTATTGTAGAGGTAATCATATGGATGATACTCCCATATTGGCATTTTATTTTAGGTGTTTCGTGGGCAAAACTACTTAACACGGGTGGAGTTTTCTACGTAATGAACCATAAGAGCCCAAATTCCAGTTGCGTCTCCTCATCTTTGCCCAGTAATACAACTTCCCTAGGATCAGTCCATTGCTGTTCCCATTTCAGCAATTTTAAAGCTAAAAAAAGTTCTTAAAATGTACTTAAAAAAAAAAAAAAGGCACGATGACCTCTCTTTTACCTACTACAAAGCTCTTTTTTCCATCAGTTACTTGGCATGGGTCATCTCCTGCTCCTAAGGATGCCTTGTCTTTGGTGTCTTGTCCTATAATCTTCAGGGTTAGAAAAGGCAGGGTCTGTAGCCGTAGAAAAGAGCTTTCCCTCAAGCTTTCCCAGTGGAGTACTTGGCACTTAACTCTAATCCTGGATGTACTTTCAGCATGACTGTGGTTGGGTTTGTCTCAGTGCTGTGCAATTAGGCTCTTTGCATTGGAAGCACCTTCTTTTAAGATATGAATAAGGACAACTAGTCCTATTGAAGTGAGCTGCGTTAAGATGACTCCTCTGTAGTGTGGGCAGCACATGCAGGATTCCTGAGAGTGTGGTGAGTTAGGAGTGTTTTCCGAGGGAAGACTCCTTTACGCCGCTCCTAGTCTCATCCTTGATGAACAGCACTTAATATAGCTTCAGGCTGATGTGAGTTTATTGCAGTATCTTTTGTTTCTTGCAAGGATGAACCCTCGGACACGTGCCCTGTGCGCAAGTCCATAAAGTTGGGGAGGAAGGTCCCTCCCTGTCCCTGCGGTCGCGGGATCCTCTAGGCCCATGGCTCAAACTGCACTCATTTTACTCCCCAACCTCTGCCACCCGTTGCCTGCCCCAACCTCTGCCACCCGTTTGTCGTAGCTGAAAGCTGTTTCTCATATCCCAAACTCTTTTTTTTTTGTGTGTGTGGCATTAAGCAAGGAGGCACAACTGAGATTTCTTCTCTTGTGAACACATCTTGGGGAAGAGCCAGGAGGGAAATTTCATTGTTCCTTAGTGAAGCACTTTCTTTGGAGCAGGGGAAATGCCCTGTTGAGCTAAAGAATCTGGCCCGTAGCCTTTCTGGAGCCGTGCTGCCCGAAACCTTCATCTCTAATCCTGCCAGGTAGTTGGGCCTTAAAGCTGACACCCCGATTTGTAAAGAATGTTTGAATGTTTTAGGCGAGATTGATTACAGACCTTTCTGTGGCTCTGAGCCCTGAACACTCTTGGTAACTAAAGTAACCTGACTTCACTCGCAAAGAAAAAGCAAGTAGTAGTGCTCGGGAAAAGGGATGTTCCAAAATTGTTCTTTGCATTTTTTTCAAGGATAAACAATACGCTTACTGGACATATGAAAATATTTAGATACTTAGGATTGTCTCCAGTCTCTCTCTGGTCATTGCCATTGAGTTGTGTCCATGTGCGCATGTGTGTGTACATGCCAGCATGCAAACATGTGCTTGTATCCTGCCTTTTGATCGTTTGTATATTAGTTATTATTCCATAAGCACCTTCCAGAAATGCTAAGTGGCTATAGGTTGTGCTCTTGGGAAAAGTGACAGGTCGTTTGTCAAGCAGCTGAAGGTATCAGGAGGATTTGGCTTTTGCTCCTGCAGATGTCATGCCCTGTTTTTATCAGTTAGGAAGTTTCTTGCTGTGCAAATTCTTACCTGTGGCCTGGTGTGCTGGTGCATCTTCCATCCAACAGCAGTCTCTTTTAGACTGGGCTTTGAACTATCCTGATGCAGCCCTAGTGTAGACCCCATGTGCTGATGTGCGGGAAGGAAATATGCTTCTCAAATCTCAGAAGCCTGTTATGTCAAACCTAGGGGATGCTGAGAACCAGGTGATCCCCTTAATAGGCGGGTTCAGATGAAGACTGAATTTTGATGAACATCTTTGTGGTTTTTTTGTTAGGTTAAAGGCCAGGATTGGACTACATGACCTCTAGAGGTCCCTTCCAACCTTAGGCATTCTATGATTCTATGATTATAAAGAATTTATTTACATGTACTGACCTTTTCTCTTATTGTGTTGCCTGCTTGTCAACCAGCACAATGATAACTGCTGTCCTAAAACAACCCGAAATATTTGAAATCTCTGCAAAGAGATGCTCTTACAGAATTGTTCAAGACCTCTTGAGACCCTCTAGCCTCCATTGGCAACACTGGGCTCCCACTGCCTCTGCCCAAAAAGCTCTTTAGATGTAGACGATGGCTCGCTTTCAATGAAGTTCTTTACCACACCTGTAAGTACCAGTGACACAAATGTAGGAGAACACTGGTGTTTTCTTGAGAATCACTTTTTTTTACATTAAATGTATTTTATGTTTTTTTTTTTTGGTAACCACTCACCTTATTTCTCCTGCTTTCAAAAGGCAAAGCAAGCACGGCTCTGTACTGAAGCGTGCCGCAAACTCTCCTGGCTTTTGCGTCTGCCTTGCTGTAGTCTACGTTCCATTCTTTGACCGAACAAAAGCCACCCGGGTACCGCTAGTAGCACTTGAACGCTGGAAGAGCGTTCCTTTTTTGTGTTGGTTTAATGATAAAGAGAGAAACAAACACATATAGCAGAGACACTTCCCTCCTCCCCTCCGACAGCCGCCTCTGTGCGATTTACTGCCCGAGATGACGCTGTCATTTCTTTGCTGTATTGCTGCTGCTGCTGCTGTTTTATATGGTTTGGTATGTGAGCTTTCTGAAACAGTGTGGTATGTGTAGGATCTCGTGGGTGACAAAGCTGTCTTCTTTCAATGCCCCCTTTCCCTCCTTGGTTTGTGCTTGTCTGTCTGCTGTGCTAGGGTTACTAATGCATTAGACGCATACGTGTTAGGTATATAATTTCGAGGAGGTCTGCATGTCCGTAGCTTGTAAGCAACTAAGGTGCCTCATGTTCAGGTCTGAGCAGATAGGAACCCCCTTGCACTCTGCAGGGCCCGATGCGGCACACGGCGCTGGCGGCAGGAGGGCTCTGCCACCCGCACCGTGTGCCGGGCCGGCCTCTCGCTCCAACCTCTGTTGTGCCTCACTTAAAATGGTGCTTTCAGTTGTCTGTCTCTTCTTCTGTTGTTTTTTTTTTTCTTTTCTTTTCTTTGTATGGTGCTGTGTATAACTTGAATATATTATGCACATATCCTACCCAATGGGTAGAACAAACAAACATACAAAAACAAGTAGATGTTGTTAATACTGTAAGATAATGTATAGATGATACCAATTTTAACACAAAAACGGCATAGACTTTGTGAATGCCAACTTCTGTGCTTGGTCCTTTTTTGTAAGAAAATTTGCAATGAATGCATACAAATGACAAAAAGTCTATGTATTTTATTTTCCTATTAAATATCAATATAATATCATAAGGGAAAAAAGTTTGAACAAATCCTTTTTGACTAGCCTGTGTATAGCAAGTGATTGTTCGATGCATCTTTGCTGTCAAGATTTGTTCTTTTTTTTTTTAATGTGTCACTTTAAGAAAAAGGAAAACACAAAACAAAGCAAAACAAGCAAAACCTCCACAGCTTTAACCTTGCAACTAGATGCTTCTCTTATGGGTTGTCGCCTCACTCTTGCTGAGTTGGACCAGTGTTACTTACTACTTCTCTAGCAAATACATTATTTATTCTTATCCTCAATTACCTTTTTTTTTTTTTTTAATTTTAACTTGTAAATGGATGAAACCCGCTGCCCGACCTCTTTGTCCACAGCCTGGGTTTGAAGTGAAGCTCAGACAGGAATTGATCCAAACCCGCAAAATCCGGAATGGCCCAACAGGAGTTTTGTACGAGCGACCACCCCTTGTTCCACGCCTGCCCCGTGGAGGTCCATGACGCCACCATTCCTGGTTGTCCCGGGATTGCGGCCGGCCGCGGGCAGCTGCTGGAGGGCGCCGGGCACGCGGCAGGACGAGGGGAACCGTGAGGCCAGCGCAGGCCGGGCGAGCGCAGGGCCTCTCCTTGCTGGGGCTTTGGCCAGCGGCGTCGCGGACAGCGACAGCCAGGTCAAGGTCGGTAAAAGACCTCGGAAAGGGCCTGCACGCGGTGAGATGCGGCTGGCTGGTTGGGTTCCCCCAGCCTTGTCCCCATGCGCTGGGCCATGCGCCCGCTCGCCGCGGGCCGCGCCGTTTGGGAAAGCAAATACCTCAGGAAAACGGGACATGAAGTTCTAGTTTAGAGAACTGCAGATGCTGCACTTATTTTTCTAACCTGTTTGTTCTAACTATCCCAGGACAGTAGGTGGTATAAAGGTTTTATCAGTCCCAGACAGAAGGACCCGCTCTCATACGGATGCTGACTAATCGTTCATAGATACTCTTGTCCGTGTGTAGCTTTTTTATACTTGTCAGGCTTTAACCACAGACGCACCATAGCAGCGTGTCGGGATATGGTTGAGGTGGCGTTTCTGTTTGTTTTTTCTGATGACCAGCTAAATGCTAGGCTAAACCTCGGGGGTTCTCGTGCAGGGCCCGCTGAAGCCATGGGCAAGGCCACCCCTGATTCCAGTGGGCTTTCGATGTGGTCCGTAGCTGCGAGGGGCAGGACTTGGAGCACGGTCCTGTGCCAGCCCCTTGCGACTTCGCTGTTGACCTGGAACTTCAGCTCTGCGTTTTGTCTGTAAATATCTTTTTAAAAGCCCTCACAGGCGTCCCGTGTCTGGATGTTGATCATGGTAGTTTTGTTTGCTTTATTTGTTTTAAAGAAGCGTATCAGTTTTACGGCCAGTTCCACATCATGGAGCCCTTGCAGGTAGCGTGTGTCCATCCCTCTATATATCGTGCTGTTGATCAGTAAGCATGCACCACGGTCGAATATGCACATTTTATGAGTATCATTTGTTAACGGTTTGTCAGGGTGCAGAGTAGCTGTTTGGCCGGTTTGCCTTGCTGGCCGTGTTCTCGTTTCCGCTTGCACTGCGGCATGGCGTCTGCAGAACACCAAGACCCAGGATGAATCCTTCCGGAGCGAACCTTGCGTGGGAGCTGTCTGGGGTACGATTTGCAATAGCCAAGCTTGCATACCGCGTGGACCAAACGTGAGGCTGTTTCCCTTGAAAGGCACTAGCTCGCTTCTTTGAAACCGCAGCGGGAGGAGTAGGCTCTCTCCTAAGCGTACGCGGAGCGGCGCGCTCCCGCTTCGGCGCTTGCCACAAAGCACAGCTGGTAACTGCAGTTCAAGAGCAAAGTGACACAAAAAGTAAACCCAGAAGCTATGGGAGCCTCGGGCATCATAGCACTAGACAGCGAGAGCAAGATAGGAGTGCTCACCTTAATACTTTTTAACACCCTTTTTCTACTTACAGTGCAAAGACAACGCAAGCGTTGTTGGGATCTGATCTCTGCATAGCCATCCGCTTCCCAGTGCTGCTGTGCGCAGAGCATTTCATGATGGCATGTACCTCTGTCGGGCTGTTACACCTAGAATTTACCATCAAATGCCTGTTTTCAGAGTGCGGACCCTTTCTTTGTTGTTTCTTGCTGATTATTTTACAGTGTAAAATACTTTATTGCTGTAAGGGTGTGTTTTTTTTTTTTTTTTTATTTCCAACATCGTGGCTTTCAAGATCACATTTTCAACATGTCTCTTATTTTTTGTCCATTTTGTTTCAAGTTATTCTGAAATATGTACAGCACTATCAAGAATATTTAATCTTTCTTTTTAATTTTATTATTGTAAAAACAAATATTAAAGTAATAAGCCTTTTTACAACTGTATTGGAATTTCTCAGTAGCTGTTCATGTGAAGCTATGACAAACCTGGCTTGCTTTAAAAAGAATTTTTTATTTTCCTTTTAACACAATTAATTTGTTGCTTATTTTCCACCGTAACTCCCAGTTATATACAGGAAAAGAATTCAACTGTTGTGTATCTGATTCTTTTAATTGAGCAAATGGTGATGTCCTAGTTTTTAGACCTAAGGTCTGTTATTGCAATACTTTTAAAGGAAGATGTTGCTCTAAGTGCTGTTGTTAGTTTTAAATACAGATTTTATGCTTGTTCTTAATATGCTGTGCTTAAACCATAGCACAGAATTATTAAAAACCATGAAATGCATTTGTCTCCTGTTGCATTTATTTTCTCTTTGCGCTGGGAAGAGCAGAGCGGAGCGGCGGCGAAGTGCGAGGGCGGCCTCGGACGGGCACCCCGATGGGTCTGTCCTCCCCATCGCGGGGCTGCCGGCACGCAGGCTGCAGGCGCTGGGGAGCAATGCAGAGCCGGGGCTGCTGCACGTTGGCCCCACACCTGGGGCAACGGCCCCAAGGTCTTTGGTTGAGAATTTGATTCAAAAAGGAACTTTCAGGCCCTGGTTCGTGGGGAATCCCTCCCTCCCCTCTCGTTTCACAGACCTGGGTATTGCATTGGCCTGGTGTTAAGAGTAATAGTGGCCAGGTATGGGGTGGAGAAGGAGGGAACAGAGATGATGGTGTTTGCAGGAGATTAAACACGAGGATCTTCAGAAAAACATTCACCTTTGGTAGTACAGATCCAACTGTGTCTGTGGGTGATGTCTCCTTCTGTGATGAGAAAGCTTAAGAAAATTGGGGAAGGTTTTTTCCAAAACAGTTAATTTCTATTTAAGCATAGGTGTCCAAACACGTCTAAAACGATGCTTTCTTCAGCACTTGTGCTATTCTACCCGTGTTTGCTGGATTCTGAGCTCCGAAGCAGGGAGGAGCAATGCGGAACTGAGGCCCTCCTGGGAGGACAGGTCTATGGGGCAGCCTCATTCACAGCCCACGGGGATCCACCTGCTTCGGAGCAGCCGTGACCTCTCTAACAGGAACCAAGGGAGTGTTACACGTCCTGCTCCTCGTCTCAAATGCCGTGGTTATTTAAATGTGACAATACCTTTTTGTGTGTGGCTCCAAAGTCACAGTTTTCCCTCTCTCTGACTGCCTTGCGTTCGCGCTCCCCCTGCTCCAGCATTTTGATTCTGAGGAACTGGCTGGGACCTGGGTGCTTAGAAGTGCTCCAGATCTCCACAGTTCTGCTCCTCCTCTGCCATCTGAACCCTGAACTCCCGGGGAACAGCAGTTTTTTGAGGCGGCTTTGATCTTTTGCTTAATCTGGTTTTAATTGTATTTATATTTGTTTTATAATATGCCATTCTGTTTGATTGCGTTTTAATATCTTTGCCAATGGTAGCTGCTCAGAACTCAGCTGTAAACGGGATGTCTCATCTCAGTAGGGTTACTTTTTCCTGTTAAAAGATTAATACAGTGGCTGCTGTAGTCCTGTGAAACCTTCAGGTCTTGCTTCCAGGCTCCCAACAGTATTGATTCTCATTACAAACACCATGTTTTTACCATCCCAAATCCTTTTCTTCCACAGACCGCTTTATAATGAGACTTCGTTGCTTAGACAAAAATTAATTAGGCTTCTCTCATTATCACTGTTTTGATCAGTTGTGCTTTAAATGAGTTCTAATTAAAATGCACATTTTAAAAACCTTTCTGCTGGAGCCCATTCTATTCGCTCGCTTCTGCTGCAGCCGTGTCCTGCTTTTGTTCGGCTTGCACTGTGTCACTTTGACAGAACTTGAACACTGGTTAATATAAAAACTTGCATGATTTGGGTTTTTTTTTTTTTTTTTGGCTTGTTTACTACATGTTTTTCTGGGTCTATTGCCAAAAGTTTGCTCCTGAAAGCAGAGGTTAGATTGGTGATATCTATCTATTTTTTTCTTAATGTGGTGAATGTGGTGCGCTGCGAGTTTCACTGTCTTGTCAGTAACATTCACTTCCAGACGAGGGACAACCCGTGTGCAGCACTTTGCGAGTTAGCCGAGTGTTTCTGCTCCCCTTAGCTGTTCCAAGCTGCCCTTCCTGCAGAACTGCAGGGGCAGGACAGCCTGATCCGTCCCAGCGATGCCGCGGGTACCGCGCCAAGCGAAGGCAGCTTTGCTGGGATCCCAGCGGGTGTGGGAGCTGCTCCTGCAGGAGAGCAGCCTCCAGTCCTGTTTTCCTGAACAGAGGGCCGCTCTTAAGAGAGAAGGTCCATACTTTGTTTTCTGTAATGGTTTACACCGTGGAGCACTAATAGGTGCTAATACTAAATTAAAGATGAGGAAATGTGCTTTAAGGAGGGTGTAGGGGATCTCTGTGCAGTCTGTGCCATTGCTGGGAATAACCTTCCCGTCACCATGATTCACAGTCCCCTGGACCATGAGGCTTATTTCTTCCTGCTCACTTCTAACGTGCGTGTCCCACTGTCTTGCCCGGGCTGTTTTTCTGCATCCGGCTGATAGTTGCAGGGTTTTAAGGAAGCCTAAGTTGGGATGCAGCCATCCCTCGCCCAGAGAAAAAAGGGTGATTTTCCCGTGGAGGCCAAGATGCCATCCTCGAGCTCCAGCAGCTCCCGCCGATGCCAGCACCAGATCACTACAGATTAATTCAACGTTTACAGACGTCGCAGTGATTGACAGGACAGTGGAAAATTCCAATTTAATCCCACTCCGTGTGCCGCAGACCTAGGCTCAGACAGCTTGACCTACATTTAACCCTCGGTGCCAGGAAGCTCTTAGGGGCAGAAAGAAACATAACAAAAAGAAACTATTATTTTTCCCCCCAAAGCAGTGAGAACGTGGCTCCAGCTCATCCCATGCCTGCGTATAACACAGCACACACACACACACACACACGTGACATTTTGCTGCAGTCTGGGAATGTCTCTCAGGCTGAGCCAGGCTTGCCCTAGTTGCCTTTCCTTGACGCAGAAGCCATGTAAGTCTCGATACTTTAGGCAAGCTTTAACGCACTTGTCTAGCGTTTCGGCAGGGTTTATGGCACCAGCCAGATGTAGAGGAGTCACTTATGCTCTGAGGTGAGGGTTGTAAGGGCTTGAGAACTTGCTTACGGCTGCAAACTTACTTCACAGCACACAGCCACAGTGCTCTGGCTCCTGATGAGCCAGAGACTTTCCCTAATGTTTTGTCAGGGAAACCCAGGTAAGGCTGGGCTTCCTGCAAAGCGAATCCCGTTCGCCTGGCCCCATTCCTTCTGTGGGGGAAAGGCTGTGATGGCTGCTCAAAAGTTTAACCCTGTTTGGTTCAAACAGCGGCCGGCGCAGCACAAGATCACACAGATACCCAGTGAGAGGGGCACCGGGGCATGTTAAAAGCCATATGGTTGAGTGATGACTACATTAGTTACTCAGTATGCAGCCCCCATCACCTTCTTAAATTATGCACTATATTCTGCTGATGTTATGCCTATAGATAAGAAAATATGCATGCTAGCTGTAGCCATATGCTATGGGAAGCAGACACCTTCTTCTTCTAATGTGAAGTTATGCTCCATCACGAAAATGACATTAGATGCACTAAAATCACCATCTGACAAGCAGCACAGAAAAAATAAAGTGCCTGTACGTGGTAAAACTGTACTCTTGTGAAAGAAAACTGTGCAGCTATCATTTAAGTGCTGCTTGTGCACTGACAGCTTTACTTTTTTTTTAAGAGTAGATTGACTGTGTGCAGGGACATGCTATGCAGATCACATGCAAATTGCTGATATAGGAGACTACTGCATGACACGTCTGCAATGTAAAAGATACAGTTATTGACATTATGTGGAACCCAAGTATTCCTTATATAAAACTGTGCCTTGGTATCTTCACTTTTGTGCTCTAACCCATGCTAAAAGTTAAACCCACCAATGGACCAATGCGTTAGCCACCAATGGACCAATGCGTTAGCCACCAGCCAGCCAGTGCTGGGCGACTACCCCTTCACTAGAAATCTCGAAGGTGTCTCCTTATGCATTAGAACATAGTGACGCATCTCTGAGGCGGCTGAACGTTGTTCATGTGTCCTGACCTGCTCTTTAGGGAGCTACAGGCCTCGTCAGCACCACCAGGTGCCTGGGTGGAGCGCGGGGCCACAGGTGCGATCACGCCAGCGTCACCGCGGCGCTGCGGCCGCCTGGGGCAACTCGGGCCTCCTGCACCCACAGCCCCCCAGGCTCATTCGGCGCACGCAGACGTATCCCTGTGGGGTGATTAAAAAATAGTGGATAGTGACGCTTCAGCCTCTGTGTTTTCAGGCTAGTGGCTGGTTTATGCTTCTCAGCAGGTGCCGAGAAGCCACCAGCCCCATTCCCAGTACCAGCCCCGGAGGCTGCCGGTGGGAGGAGGGACAAGCTGCACGTTGAGTTTGAAGAGCACCTGAGCTGTCTCTCCTGCTCATGATGCTGCATGGAGGCTGCCTGGGTGTCATCTGCCCACGTCTCCTCCCAGGGGTCCGTTGCCCAACTCCATCGCTGAGCACCCGGCAGTGCAGTTCTGGTTCAGGTTAGGTGCAGGATCACAGGTGCTGTTGAAATGGATCTGACAGAGTAGCTCAAGCGCAAATCACATCACTTTGATGCCTTTAATCTGATTGTGAGAGAACATAAGATCCTTGATTCAATGTAAGATTGAAAAATGAGGACATCGACTGTTTGAACCAGCATGGAGTCTGCCAGTAGAGCTGACCTCAAAACTAGACCATGTTTGAGCCAGCAACATGGCTGTGCACTGTCCCGTGCTTTGCGGCAGGAGCCAGGGCGCTCACAGGCTGGCGCTACATGTGCTAGAGCTGGGTTTAGCACGTTGGCAAACGGCAGTACCAAAACAGCCCTAGTCCAACCTTTAGCTATTGCAGCATGAAGCACCCATCCCAGCAGGATTGCTGCATGATTTATCCTAAGATGGTTTACTCCTAAGATGATGGTGAAGGCCAGAGGCTGCACAGTGAGCCCTTGCCAGCAGGACCCTCTGCTTTCTCCCAGAGACTGTCTGCATGCTGCTTTTGCAGGGAGAGGCGGCCTGAGGGAGGGTGCTTGGCCCTATGGTTCACTAGTTTGGACTCTTCTTTCCTTTGTGAACAAGTGGGTCTGGGAAAATGGGGCTTGGCAGCCTACGATCACAATGATCGTGATCACTACAGCGGAGGGCCTAAAGCTGCTTTGGCTGCTGTAGCTCATGAGGATGTGGGCACGGGGGTGTTTGTTGCTGGTGGGCAGATGCTGAGCAGCGCAGCTCTTACCACTGCATTTTAAGAAAATTTTATAAAAACAGAGGTGAAGAATTTAGGTACAGTCAGTTCTCCTCAAATGGTAGTTTTGTCTCTTCCTGGCCACTTGGTCAAACACAGAACTAATTAGCAATCTTTAATTATGTTTCTGTTCAAAATCCTTCCCCTGATAAATTAGGTCTGTTTCTTTTTCTATTTTTCATTCCTAACCAAGCGTGTGGCGGTGTCTCCCCTGGGTTCTCTCCTCCCATCAGTTCATCAAACAACAAACAAACGTAGCGCTCCGTGCTGCCCTTCAGGCACATGAGATCAAGACGTGTTCCTCCTGCTCTGGAGACCATCTTCACCGAGACAGCTGGGCAGCCGCCCGGGTCCCCAGCGATCACTGGCGCTGCTGGCGGGCGCCGCGGGAAGAGGGGGACGGCCTGCTCGCCGGTGGTGACACCCGCGGGAGATGCCGCTTGCTGACGGGCTGCGCAGGGACAGGGGGTCCAGCCCGGACGCCACCTGTGACACCTGCAGCACAGGGGTGTATAGGAGGGCTCTGCCAAGGTCACCAGCCCCACTCCCAGACCCTTGGGGCTGTGTGGAGCCCCACAGGCCTGGCTGGGGGCTTAGAGAGTGCCGGGAAGGGGGCAGGGGGCAGTCCAGAGGAGGAGCAGATGCCCATGCCATGAGGAGGAGCAGGAGCCCACACCATGGGGCCTAGGCTGGAAGTGCCCCACGAGGTTGCTCCCAGGGGTCAGTGGAGGGGCAGTCCTGGCAGGACCACGGCAGGGATTTCCCGGGCGCTCGTGGTGCTGGCCAGGAAGCCGCAGGCCGCAGCCAAGGTAGGAGCGGGAAGCAGAGGCAGGCGCAGTGCTTCGGCTGGTGTCAGGCAGGCCGGAGCCACGCAGACAGGGTCTGTCCGCTCCTCAGCGTGGGGCCTGGGGGTGCAGGAGCGGCATGGGGAGGGAGGCTGCACGGGGCGGCACAGGGCTCAGCGGGACTCAGGGTCGCGGAGGGGCCGTGAGGAACAGAGGAGGCAGAGCCGGTCGGTGGTGCGAGGTGCTGGGGCTGAGCAAGGAGCTCTCTAGCCTCGTGCTGGGTCAGCGTGGGGCTGCCTTGAGCAGCATGGGCAGGAGCTGGCCCGAGGGGGCATTTCGCGAGAAGCAGGATGTGCTGTGGGACAGGCAGGGATTGTTTGACCAACACAATGGCCTTGTATGCCGAGATGACCAGCTTGGCAGGCAGGGGTGCAGTCCAACTGCAGGCCAGGCACTAGTGGCACCCACCAGGGGCCGATGCTGTTTAACGCCTCCGTTCATGGCGCGCACAACGGGACCAAACGCGGCCACAGGACATGGCTGAGCTGCCACTGGGAGGCACCTGGGCAGGCTGGAGATGGCAGGGAGGAACCTCAAGGAGGTCAGCGAGGAGAGTGCAGAGTCCTGGGCAGGACGCACAGGGCGGGCACCCTGTGCCTGGGGTGGTGCAGAGGGCCCTTTGCAGAGGACGCAGGTCGTGGTCGGCTGCAGGCTGCGTGGGCAGCAGCAGCAGTGCGAGGGGGATGACCCTCCCCGGCTGCTCGGGCCCCAGGGGAAGCAAGCCTGAAGCACTCATCTAGGCTCCCGCCCCACATCATAGGGTATTCGGTGGCAACAGTAGCTTGGACTTAAACAGAAACATGACAAGGGAACATTAAAATACTGCTTTTAAGTGCTTCCTAACCCATCCGCTTGCTCCCACATCTGCGCTGCAGTTCACATTCCTTCTCCACGTGACTTGGATTGGGAAACTGAGCTCTGAAATTGTTATTTTAAAACCTTGATGCGTTTCCTGATTTCCTCAAACACTGCAGTGACCTGAGCCAAGCATGCCGCAGTGCTAGAAGAGCAAAGAGCAGAACAGACAGGAAACTCAGAGTTGATAAATGTATCCCACTCTTTGCAAAGCCGTAGATGCCACAAGATAGGAGGACTCTTCCCCACTGCAACACTGTGTTAAGGTAAGTTAACTTGCTTAGAGAACAGGACAAGATCTGGTTCACCATTGGTGGTAGCCAGAAAGGGAGAACGGGAAATCGTGTGTTACTGTTTACCTGTCTGTGAAGGTAGGTTACCAGTCCATAGTGTCTCACTTATATCTCAGTTCAGCTTAACATGACTATTTCAATGCCCAGGCCAAACCTGGGCTAGATTTGTGCAGCCCAGACGTTCAGGCAGAGAGATAAATTAGCTTTGCAGCAATGCACGACTGCCAGGCAGTAGTTTCAGTATCTGAGCATTGCTTCCAAAAAATGTTAAGACACTAAAATGAGAGGAAAAAAAAGCATCTAATGATTAACTCCATTCTGGTCGTAGTGCTCATCTCAACAATGCAAGACTCCACAGATGGAGAGAATTATTTTTTAATAATATTCAACATAAACATGGCACTTTACATCCTCAGGGCACTCAACGTACAATGATTATTCCTCACAACATCCCTGTGAGGTAGGCATTAGAGTGCTCTTACCATCTGACATGTGGATAGTGGCAGATGAGTACAGAATCAGTCTTGCACATTTAACAAATCTCAACCCCCTTAAACAGGGACAGGTCCTCGGTGACTTGACTGAATGCAGAAGAATGAGGCAAAGCTGATACCTGATCAACTATATTCTTTTACCTTATCTTAGGGTCCAAGCCTGTTGCTCCCTCGTATTACCCTGCAAACAAACAAACCAACCCCACACAAACACACACCCCTCTCATTAAGCAAACATGCGGAGATTTGTTATAAAATGAGTTCTGTAATAGAGATAGGAGAAAAAAAAATTCAATTCAGACTAAATCTGAATAGCAACAAGAGAGAACTTTGACTACTCAGATAGAGTCTCTGACATAGCATTTCGACCTTCAGCTGTGAATAATAGTATTTGCTTGTCCTAAAAACATCTAGAGGAGGAAGGCTGCTAAACTGCAATCACTGTGTCTCAGAAATTATGCTTATTTAAGCAAGCTGTTCTTCTGCAGTCTGAGGGATTCTTGAGCAGGAGGGGGAACTTTTTACATTTCTACAAAGACCCATTAGCATACCAGTTAATCAGGTAAACCTCTTGTTTTGAGTATTTTGTTGGTGTATGGCTATGTCAAAATAGAGGTTTTGTAAGCTTTAACATAATAAAAAAAATCTAGTTTAATATACAATTATTGATTTTATTTCACAACCTTTTTTTGTAAAACAGCTTTAGGAAAAAAAAGTATACCTGACAATATGGCTATTGTGATTAACTCCTCATCCCTTTCAGCTGAGACATTTCTCAAACGTTAAGACATTTTCCAGGAAAGGTTCATATCCTCAGCCTGTCAACTGCCAAAGCTCAGCTGAAGCCAATGTAGTTGTAACAACTTGCACAAGCTGAGTTGCTCATCCATCGATTACTTCATGTGCAGCGTCAGGGATAATGGTCTGTCTCTGAGTTGAGAGATGATGGTGGCTAAATAGGCCTGGCTACACATACTTTGAAAATCAAAATGTATCATCTCTTTCAGTAGAGAAACCTTCTTTCCCGCGTAATGGAAGATCCATCTGACAGAGTAATAATTGTGCATTAAGATAGGGCAGGAGTAGGAAGGTGCTTGTGGAAGAGACATCTTCATTTTTGACAAAATAATGGGGAAGAAGTATTGAGACTGTTAGCCACTGGACAGATCAACTTCTAATCTGAGATATGTTTTTTGCTTTACTAAAGGAAAATGTTACAGGGAACTTTAGCTGTGGTGAGTGTACAGAATTTTTAATCCACAGAGCAACTGTAGTCTCCAGACAAAAAAAAAAACAGAACTCAGAAGTGCACTTTGTATCTCCCGCCTCAAAGAGTTAAAGTGCTAAGTTTGTTTTCCCCTGCAATTAAGCATCTTTCCTAGTCCTTTATTTTTTTAAATGAAACTTTATCTTTGGTTTCCTGTATCTTTCCTGTAATTTTATCCTTTGTTTCCTCCATCTTCTCTGTAATTTTATCCTTTGTTTCCTCCATCCTATCCTGCAGATATTCCTTTACTGGTGGTGGTGTGGACATGTAGCCACTTTTACGTAGGTATTTGACAGTGATGGATGTTCCTCCTAAAGTCACAGTGTATCTGGCAGGAGTTGCAATCTTAAAAAAAAACAAAAACAAAAACAAAAACAAAGAAAACACCATATGAAAAAGAAAAAATATCAACCAAAAGGTATGTTTAATATTAAGAATTTATCTTGGCTAGCATGTCACATACTAAAAATTCCATTTATAAGAAAATAAACCAATTTACAGTACATTCTCCAGAAACATGTACCTTTTATCTGAAGTAGCCTTTGCAAAAAATGCAGGCATTACGCTTTCTTTAAAACAAAACAAAACACACAATAAAACCACCTCTCTACACAGCTTGTGGAAAGAGTACTAGGTGTCTCAGAATGCAGTTCAGAACAGGCAGCCTGTGCACATTAAGCCATGTAAGCAAAAAAGAAATACTGACAACAGGATATGCTTTCAATTCCAAACTACACGAGAGTATAGGTATTTACCTTTGGGTCCGACAACAGGAACCACATATAGAAAACTAAAGTTGAGCCCTTGAGCGGTCACCTAAAGTTAACACAGTAAACCAGGTCTGTTACTCCAGAAAGTTTAGACTTAACCAGGTCTCACAGAACTTCAAAAGATAAGGCCTGCAATCTTTCCTTCGCAGCTTCTTCTGATTCTCCAGCTTGAAGGTTAATTTCAAGACTGCCAGATCTCACAGCTATAATATTTTTATTTTGCCTTTAATCACATGTATATATTGGTTTCTTTAGGTACAGGAATAATTGGCAAAAACAGTTGGCTTTCCCTTTTTTTTTTTTTTTTTGGGAAAATAATCCCTATAAGTAAAAGATTAGAAAAATATCTCATTTCAGAAATCAGTCGGATAGAATGTGTTGCAAGCAGAGACAGTAGTTCATCTTGTTGTACGGCACCTGGCATGTTTAAAATTTCCCAAGAACAGACTGTGCACATGTAAAGCCAAAATGATACCCAAACCTGACTGCAAGTAATTGAATCAAGTAGACAGTAAAAGTCCTCAACAATAATCAAGAATTAATGCAGAAAGACTTTTCTAAAGAATCCTTGAGGAAAAAAAATAATTACTTTTATGTGAAAAAACCACAGCGTGTTTAATATTTACCTCTTTACCCCTATTAATATGTAAGGGATATAGAGGAAAAACTTAAATTAAATCTCTGATGGCAGACAACCATTTGGCAGCAAATCAAGCAGTTATTTTAAAAATACAGATGGGCTCCTTAAAGCTACACAGAGCCCATATCAACTTGCATGTGACTATTCTTACTACAAGAAGGAATGCTGAAGTATAAATTTGTAACTAAGTAAAGCAGAAAACAGCATTAATGCTTTCTCACCTAAACAAAAGAATCCTGTTTAGTTCATAGGCAAGATTTAGAGCTTATTTGCAAGCTGTTGTTATACCTACCTTATACAATGCATATGCAGTTAGTGCATTTCCACTCTGAGAATTTTTCAGGATGTTTACTACGCTGTCTGGTAAGCCAATCAATTCTAGGAATGGAACAACATTCACACCTCTATCAAAGAGAGAAAAAAAGAAAAAAGAATAGGGGGCATTTGAAGCTTGAACAGTGATTCACATTACCATTTACATTCTTATATTAAGTCATACAAACTTTGTAATTTTATAGCAAAATGTTTTTTTCATTCAAGCTATACACTTACAAACTTTTACTCTTGGTCATGTAGGCAATTTTTTTTCCCAGCATTACCTCATGCTAGAGTACCTCATAGAGATGAGCCATTTACATTAACACTGTTCGGCTTAGCAACTACTAGCATAACTTATGCCTCAGCTTACCATGGAGTCTTGGAGGTAAGTAGATCTGTCTTACCTAAAAGATCTTTTCCATTTCTTTTTTAATTTTGGACTAATCTGCAGCATGTCCTATGTCTTGAACCTAGAGTCTTCCACTACTTTTTATAAATATATCAAACAAAAGGAAAGGACTGAGATATCCACAAGACTTCAGGGCTCTTCTGTCCATCTGTCCTACCTGGTCAATACAAGGAGGCAGGATCAGCCACAGGTGCTCCTAACACACATTTTCTCTTTCTACTTGAATGCCAAGGAAACCAAGAGGAACACTGAATGATAAAGAATCTCTCTATATTACAGCAGAAAGCTACACGCAGTTATAGAAGATCTCACTTGATAATATTCAGAAGTGTTTATTATCTGTTTCTATCAAATATTTTAAGCATTTTAGTCTTTTATGCATGTGATAACTTTATTATCAGGAGCAAAAATGGGCAGAAATTTATTAATAGCTACAAACCAAACAGAATCTACAACTAGATGTCTATCCCCAGAACAGAAAATAAAGCAAAACCTTGTAAAATCTGGAAGACAGCATTATTCAGTGTTATTAAATAAATGACTATGGTTTATTCTCATAACATTATTAGTTATTCTGAAAGTTATTTTTCACTTCAAGAGGTGCTGCTCCTCTAGTGTGAGAAATTGAAGCTTTGTTATAATTAGTTTCTAATTATATATTTCAGTTGCTTTCATTTGTCAAATGTGTATTTTAGCAGCTAACTGAAGTATTTCAAGAATAAACTACTCAATCTGAAATGTCTTGATACAAGCATAAACTTGGATTCACCTAAAGCAAAATATTTTAATAGCTCGAGACCTTTATTCCTCTGATATGAACTAAATTTAGAATGACATTTGGATCTATAGCTCCTAGAAAGGGCAATTATGCCAGCTGGTTAGAGTAACTAAAACAAACACTTGTGTGGTAAGGCATTCTGATGTCAAAGTCCCATGCTTGCCACCAAACACTGCCATTGTTTCACGCTTTCTATTATTAAATATACAACACCCACAATCCAGAGATAAATATTTACTTAGATTTTGCAAACCATTTGCAGATGGATAAAACCTCTTTCATCTGAACTAACAGCTCATAGCTGATGTAGTTGCTTTTTTTCTAATAAGTGCCATTTTTCTAAAGAACATCTGGCATACACTAGAGCTGAACCAAAAAAAAAAACCCAAAACCCAAAAACTAGAATTATACCAATTTATATGCACTCCCCCCCAAATATTTAGTTTTCAATTCAAAAGTGTGGCCTACAATAGTAACTTCTTCAGTGGCATAACAAGAAAGAGAAAAAAGGAAAAGAAAAAAAAAACCTCCACAGGTAAGGAAAAGCTCAAAGTGAAGTGCAAGATTTGAAAGAACAGTGATGGGGGCAGCCTGAGGTCAGAAGGGAGGAAGCAGAGAGTTTTCACCAAGGGCAAAGGAAGAACACATGGACCTTGTTCTACATAGATCTCACCTAGCAATAATAATCATGAGTGAAAGCCACTACCTTTGCCTCGTGAAGGATTACTAATTAGTTCCATAGTGTTTACATCTATACCTATTTCGGGGAGATTTGTATTCCTTCTAATGTTAACTAAGTATTTAGTATACAGCAATAACAGCATGTTAATAGCACTTGCACAACACTCATGAATACCACAGAATTGTTGAGGTTAGAAGGGACCTCTAGAGATCATCTAGTCACATTCATGATACTTTGAATATCAATCTTGGTCTTTAACTAAAAATGTAGCCTTCTTTCCGTATTACATACAGAGACAGCTTCTGACATGTAATGGTGATTTATAATGCAGAATTTTTCTTTTTTTCCATGAAAGTGAGTCTCAATTTACGCATAGTATTAGACACTGCAATATCAACTTACTTCATGGCTGCATAGTAAAAAGATCCAAACCATACAGTGGAGGTTAAAAGATGCACTGGAATCATGACTTTTCCATATTGTTTAAAAGTTTTCTTGAATCGCTGAAAAAGACTAATTGATTTGTCTTGTAATGGATCAGGGTCTGAAGAAACTGATTCTGCAGGGCTCTGCTGGGATTTATCATTGGCCGAAGTCAAAGCATTTCTCTCTTCTGGTACTTTGTGAGGAGTGTTTGCTGACTGGGATGAAAAGACACGTTTCTTTGAGGCAAACAGTGCTGCACCTGCATGGTGACATCGTTTAGGAGCGCTCAGTGCCAAAATTGCTTTGCATCCAACATTAGACGAGACTGATTGTTCTTTTAAGCACTGAAAGATATTAGTGGGAGAAAAAAACAAACATGTCCCATGAGCCATCTGAGATGCAGTCTGTAATATGCTCCTTTGCATTTTGATGAAATGTGGCTGAGGTTCCTATAGAAAGGAAACAAGAGGGACAGAGTGAACAAATTGCATTTCAACAATCTTATTTGTAATTGTTCCAGTACTACTTGAAAAATATCCTCAAATTTTAAATTACTTTCTATTTCAGGACAAGCAGCACTAATTTTTCTATTTTAAAAGGCCTTCCTTATCTTGCTTTACAGAAATTCTCAGTTTCTTTTGGGATTAATCAAATCATTTCAGAGCTTCTTCCTTAGTATTCCAAATTAAAACAGCACCTTTGCTTAACATACGCTGCCCTTCACAGTTAAAATGCCCATTCTGGTCCTCTCCAACCATGTTGAGATGCTCACTGTTAAGTATTACTTACATCTGCTTAATCTGGCCCAGTTATTGAAAAGTTTCCCTTAAAGCTTCACTTTTAGTAGCAACTGAGAATTCAAGTGATACTTTCAGCATAAGTAAATTTAGCATGGCCCCACTAAATTATTCTAATAATTATGTGATGCTCTTGAGGAGAGACCAGTATCTGTAATATAATTAAAACTAAATTTTTGTGTCAATATATTCTTAGATTCAGTATCCTTTTTAATATTCTAGCCTATTCCGAAATGAAAGAACAAAAACTCACACAGTAAATCAGTGGAGTAAAACCAACAGTTAGAAACATAACGAGAGCCTGCTAGTACCCACCTGTAAAGAATGGGGATGGTGCTGTTGCATGTCAAGTATTAACAAGAGCAAATTTACACTGCAATCTCAGGAGTATAACAATGAAATGAGTATTTTAAAATTGTAGGGAACCTTGTTAGCTTTCTAATTTTGCATAACAGTTATTTCTGAAAGTTCAAATGAAAGCTCATAAAAGTTCATAATCCCTACAAAATACTTTTAGCCTGTATAGGCATCAAGTCATTTTCTTCCAGAGATTAGCAAACTATGAACTAATGAACACAATACTCTCTCCTCTTTCATTTGTACAATGACTACAAGTTACAGAACTACTGCATTTCCTTCCTACCTAGAAAAGCACCACTGACCAATCTTGTTTAACAAGTACCAGCTAAATTGGTTTTAACTTTCAAGTCTTTTTCATGTTATTAGGTATTTTATTACCATAATAATTCTTAACCCAAACTAGAAACCATTTAAACTTGAATTAAACTCTACTATCATCTTTGTTGGGTTTCCCTTCACCAAAAGCCTTGGCTGTATGTCAGTCAGGTGTTTGGAGAGTGAATTTGTCTAGACTGTCAAAATGGATATGTGCTTCATAACAGTTTTTTTTTTTAAATAAAGTCATACATACCCTTTATTACTTTACAGATGCTTTACAAAAAAAACAAGTTTCTGATGTTTGAAAACTTTTTCTTCTGTTGCTATTTCCCACCTTTCACATATATTTCTTGAACATACTGAAGACTCTGCCAAAGTAGAGGAAAAGGCACATTTAGAGAAACAGAAGCAGACAGAATAGCAAACTTGTATAGAGAAGATTTCTGGTCAGCCTGAAACCTTGCTTCCTGAAAAGGGTATCAGTGTAATTTCTCTTCTGGATACTAGCAGGCTAAATGGCAGTTTTTTTCTGTGTACCTTAAGGTTCCTTAACTGTGAACTGCTGCCTCTTCCCAAGTGATAAAAGCTGTATAATCCAGAAACACTCTTATTGGAACATTTCTGCCTATATATTGTGTATATATATATATATATTGCTCTAATTGCAATGTTTGATGTGGTGAAAAGACTGGAAGAATGGTTGTGAGCTCCTTGGCAAGCTTTCTTTGCTCTATGTGAAGCACAGACAGTTCTTGAATGTGAATGTTTTTCAGATTTCTTGAATTCTCACCAACAGAGTAGGTATTGCCTCAAATAGGGGGAAAGGGGACTCTTGTCTCTACACAAGTAAGCTGTTACTGACTACTGCTGAATTACAAACTCAGTGGGAGCCAAGGAGGACTGCTGCTCATACAGCAGTAAAATCAAGGAGAGGTGCTGCCTCTCAACAACTCAATCTGTGCCAAGGAACCTGTAAGAATTTATTAGAAGTAAAAGCTGCCTGCTGTATTTCTGTTTTTAGAAGAAGCAGAGGTTTTTGTGGTGTTCCTAGATTCCAATGCAATCGTTTTTTAAAAAAAGTGATGGAAGACTTATCATTAATATTAAAAAACAACAACAGACTCTCCAAAGAGGGCTTGCTTCCCCTCTTACCTAAGACGGCACAGCATTCTGAGCATTTTCCCCCAAACAGGCATTCACCATATCCAGCCAGCAGACTCTGCAAGGACAGCCATCCATCAATGGGAAACCAGGAGCCCCCAAGTTGCTTCCACTGCATCTCCCAATTCGCCTAACTTTCAACTGCCTCTGAAGGAGGCAAGAAACACTCCTGCCATGCTGCGCACAGCACAGAAACTGACTGCAAGAAGGAACCAAACAGCTATATCTGAGTTCTCCCACCATTTGCATTTCTCAGAGCACCACTTATAGGTTGTGCTGTCCAAAGGTAACATGGTACCAAGTCTCTGTTTAACTGCTTCTGCTGCAGAACATTAAGATATGAAATTGCTTCCAAAGCTCCAAAAATAAATATAAGAGAATTCTCCTAAATAAGCAGCAGGTGGACATTACTTCTGTTCAGTATTCACTACTCACTAACAGTAGCTAACAAAGCAGCCACTGGAAAGGGAGTTTTAAGGCCTTTGCTCACAGAATTAAGTACAGTAAATCATGACATTTGACAGTCAAAATGTCACCAATGGCTTTGAGATACTGACATTACCAGAGTCAGTGTAAGACTTATCATGACATTTTTTTTTTGTCCTGTCTCAGATGGACTTGCAACTCCTCAACTAAAGCCTTTCTCCATGATGCACCTGACCAGTGAAAGGGAAGGGTCTACCTGTTGGGGGTAAACCCTGAGAAGATCCTGAACCTTAGAAGCATAGATGGTAGCATGATTCTAGCTATAACTAAGAACATCAGCTTATCTTTTATTTCTCCACTTTACAGAGCTTTTTACTAGGTAATTGATATATAAGAAAAGGTTAAAAAGCAAGTCAAAAGTGATAGTGCTTACATTTAGAAGAATAAAAAAAAATTTTCTTAGCAAGACTATAAATTTCCAAGAAATACCAATGCATTTTACAGGTTCTTGCTTTATTTTGCACATCATTATGAAAAAAAGGCGAGACTTGAAATATCAGCAAGTATCAGTTACTATTTAATAGGAATACACACTTAGAGGAGGAAAGTGTTATAATGATGATGGCACAGACCAGGCAAATGAGTGAAATAAATGGAGCATGTACTTTGTAAACTGATTTTATCAGAAATATTAAGAGAAGATGTGAGCACACAATCAGTTTTAACTTTTAAAAATTACGTGGTTCAAAACTGCAAGAAAATCTTTAATAGACAACTCAAAGTTCACAGCATGCCTGTACTTCACAAGAAACCTTAAACTGTAGTAGTTTCATCCTTTAAAAGACATGGAATTATAGCAGCAATCTGTTCTTTAAATTTGGATTAGTGAAAGGAAGTTCCCAATATGCTGTGCTCTCCACATGCAGCACAAGAAACTCTGTAAGTCAACGAGTTTGTTGCCTAATTTTATTCACTAAGTACAATACTTTCTCCAACAAGTTACCAAAGCAATACAAGTTATACAATTACCTACATAACTTGCAATTGTTAAAAAACCCTCAGGTCTAAGAAAGTCAGGACAGTAAACTGTTATATGCAACTGCACTCAGTCACTTTTAAAAAATTATTTCTTAAATATTCTAAAGGAATTAAACTTTTTTTCTGCTCTTACATGATGCTCTAGTTGCAGCTAAAGGATAGAAACTAGAAACGTAAAATTGTACAGTGGAAAAAATGGTGATTTGTGGCACAAGAGTATTTTCAAGATGGGGAAAATTTTGTTTTAAAGTGCCTTCAATTTCTGTATTAGGTTTGTTTTTAATATGCTACAAGAAAAAAACAGAGGTCTAAGCTCATGTATAGGTCTTCTCTGCTCATGTGGTCAGTAGTACTAGGACAAAATATGAAACAATATTAATGCTTCTGGGCTAAGACCTCTTCAGTGTTGTTGTATTCTGGCCAGTTACTTGGTAGAACCTTCAGCAGGCTGTAAATCGAGCTGAAAAGGTCTTTGCTGTTCAGGGCATGCTCCTTGTTGAGATTCTCACACATCCATTTAGTTTCTGAAGACATTGCTGTATCTTGACAAGTTATTAACAAGCCCTCTGACATAAAGGAAGTGCTCTAGCCACCTTTTAACAAAAGCAGAATTTAACTCCTTATTACAGTGACAGAGGTTTTGTTTATAGAACTTTTGTATTTTTGTTTTAACTTAGATCATCTTTGGCATAAAACTGATGAACTCCAGGAGTATCTCATCTCTTGCATTTGCTGTGCTACATCTTTGTATTCCAGTGCTACTAGGAAGAGAAGATTAAACTTGCTTTTCCTCCTGAGGACAACAGAATGTCAGCATGCCACAGGATGGGTTTGGGTGATGATCATTAATTGATTGTTTTGGATATGTGTGAACAATTCAAGCAAAAAGAAACACAAGATCATAGTAAAACATAGTGGTAACAAGTCAAGCCAATATATGTAGAAAAGTTTGGCTTTACACAGTCAATCTGCTGTAGGAAAGAGAAGTCATGACAGAGATGCAGTCAGAGGAAGCTTTCTTGGTGTTATTTAAAAACAATTATCCTGTTGCAACAAATTTTGAGCTACAAAAGAGGAAAAAAAAATAGACAATGAAGGTAGATTTAAGAAGGAAAAAACTTGAGGACAAGTTCTTTTGAAAAAAGAGGTCACTAACTATTAAAAATCATCTGAGGGAATTACAGATAAACTGTACAGGTTTATTTTCTCATCTTAGTTCTACCAGAATCACTCTGGACACACTATGTAAATATGGATGGTTTTAAAACAGATTCATTTGTTCTGCTAGTATTCAAAAAGAAAATACTAATTATACCACAAGAGAGTTCCCACTCAAAGTCTATGAGCCTTTTCCACTCTCAAGGCACCATTCTATGAAGTCAGAAAATTAATCTACATTCTTGTCATTTTATAGTACAAAATGAAGCAAATTTTGAGGCTTCAGTTTGGTATATACAATTTTGAAAAGACACAATCCACATTTTCAGAAATTTGATTAAGATTTCATCCTTAAATTTGTTCTTTTCAAGAACTTACTAACAGTATAGTCATAAAAATTGCCAAATACTAAGCTAATAAAAAGAGACATACATAATTGAACACAAAAGATGTTGCAGAAAAGTTAAAAACACATTTTAAAATCATTTTTATCAATAATGCAATAGGTGCAGAGCATCATTGTTTTTTGAAATTCAATGTAAAATATGGCTACCTATAAATCTCCTAGTAACTGAAATGCTTCAGCATAGCATGCAGTCTCTTCCTAGGAATGGGAAAGGATGGTGCACTTCTATGCATAGTAAGTTTGTACTTCTTATTCTCCGTATTAGTACATCAACAGTATCTGAATGAACATGGAGAACTGACATATTGACCTTAGTTATATCTGCAATGTTCCTGGAACATTTTGTTATTTATTCTAAACCATGAAATTGGTTTAGAATTTGAAGTTTTGGTATCACTATCTGTCTGATCTTGCCAACCAATCAGGGCAATCCCCCAAATTCTGGTCCTACATTTTAGGGTAAAGGCAATAATGCAAAATAAATCATGGCAAAGTTATGAAAGCCTCTGCCAAAATCATCTCATCAAAACAATCCAAGGATTTTACCTCTTGCAGACAGATTACCCTAAAAACATTAACCTCATTCCAGTTACATCATGTCTGAACTCTAGAATAGCATAGCATTTACAAAATGAAGCTATTATTAATTTCTAAAATTACCGGACAGTACAAGAATACAAGAACAGAAGTGATAACCCTCTTTTTACCCTTATTTTATCTAAGCTATTGTTCTTTTTACTAAAACTTATTCACACATTTCTGGTAAAATAAGTTTATCAAGGTCACAAAAGTGGGCACTGCTATGATGTTCTGATACTTACATTTGCAGAAATAGACAGTAGAACAATAAGTAGTTTTAAGTAGAAGGAAAGTTCTTATAGAGCTTTAAAAATTCTGACTGGCCAAACTCAGGAGTTAAAAAAAGTAGGAAGACCTTATACAACCTTTATGTGTGGTGTTAGAGATCTGGAAGGCTAAATAGGAGGCTGCAGACTAACCCGCTTCCAATAAAACATGACAGTGGTCCTCCTATTTTCCTCTCTTTTGAAAGGCATTATATCTCAGACTTCCACCTATTGAACCTGATATAAAAAGTATGAATATAGTATCTAATTATTTTTAAATAAAATATCAATTGTTTACAATACTTTCTGCTCTCCAGATTTTTTTTTTTATTGACTGGTACTATTTTACCTCATTGACCCTGCATTCTAGCTTTGAAGTAGAGCATCTATGCTCTGTTTATTCCTTCAGAAGTTTCATTCTGCCCTCTACCGATTTACTACATAAATACACCTCATACACTAACACTACAAAGGACTAGCAAGCAGTTCTTTCCACCACAAACATTCTTCCCAAGTATACATCTGTTGGTTGACCTATCCATTCCTGCAGCTCCAAAAAGCAAAGATCAGAGGGGGAGTGGTGACAGGACAACAGCACATACCTTATTTTCAATTACAAGGTTTGTACATAATCTTTCTCAGTGGGAAGAGACAAATATAATGATTAATACCAATAAGTTAATAGATCTACAAACAAAACTGACAGCCTTTTAAAGTGCCATTGGCAGGGTTGTCCATTTGTCACTCTACATACACATAAGGGACTGAAACAAGGAAGCTGGAAAGTTAAGCTTTTAGAGTTTAATCGAGTCTTCCTCAAAACTGGGCAAACACATCTATGCTATAAGTTTTTTTTTTTTTTTTTTTTAAAGCAACAGCAACAAAAACCCACAAAAAAGACATCCCCACACAACTATCAATCCACAGGAAGCATCCTCTTATTTTGCCCTTCTACCTGTTACTGAATAATAATAAACAAAATCTTCTGTTACTCTTAGTTCAAATTCTTTCTCCTTTCTCTTCCCTTTGGTTGGATGTTTTCCCAAGCAAATACTAATAGCTTCTTCTTCCTTCTATCTTCCAATGTATTATTTGTTTTTTCCCCTTATAACACCAGTGTTTTTTGTTCTGAGGGTTTTCAGCCAGAAGGCTATTAACATGGGGAGCAGGGATGGCAAAGTAGTGGGAAGTTTTTACTAAATAATCAAAAAAGGTCTGCAAAAAATAATTTACAGAAGTCAGCCTAATGCCAGCAGTTCACTAGATATGGCTTTGAATTCCCTTGGAAGGAGGAAAAAAAAAAAAAAAAAAAAAAAAAAAAACAGAACTGGTAACTAATACAGATCACTTTTCAATTCTTTATTGAAACAGATTATGATTACTGAAAATTGAGTATGATTTCAGCTTTAACTGTCTCCAGGACAACTCATCCAACTTTCGCTTGGCAGATTCCTCACCCTTTTCAACCTTCACTAAGTATCTTACAGAGTTCTGATTCTGTACTTCAACACACACTGAAAGACATTAGAAACATGACTATTTCTATGTCCAGAGTTCAGATATTTCTTTGCTCAAGCTTTGCCACTTCCACGCAGATCTCTTCAACAAAGTCATCAGTAACAGTCAAAAGATTATAGACAAAACTGAACTCTGGGTTGCTCAAGACTTCCTGCAAACTGATTTCTGAATTCATAGCTCAGATTCCAGTATGTAAGCATAATATTTCCAAGTAGTTAAGACTTCACTGACATATAAGATTTAGATTATAATATTTAAATTAAACAGCTCTTGGAGTTCTAATGATACATTTGCGCATGCAAGTGATGAAAACTGCAGACACACTGAGAATACTCTTAACTTTTACTACAACAGCTTGTGCTAACCCCATCAGAGTTGAGTCTTCGATCAGATCATAAAATACAGGTATTCAGAAACTTTCTCTTTACTGATTTTAGAAAGCAAAGATAAACAAAAGAATTTGGAATATGCTTACATTTACACCCTAGTATCAACTTTGCACAGCATTTTCTCTCATTGTGCATTGTGGCTTCCAAAACCACTCGCTTCCTGACCTTGGTAAATGCCAGGTCCTTTGCACATTGTCTCGTCTCATAGTTCTATACCCCTACCTTCAATAATCCACTTGCAATCAATAGTACTAATTGTAATTTAATTGTTGCATTATGTATTTGCATTTATATTGTTACAAGCTACTTAAAGTAGCAACGCCCAATGCATTAACAAGTCTTCCACCTTTCAATATTCATGAAAGTGCATCTAAGCTTTCAGAAAATGCGTTTGCAAAAACTTTTATGTATATTCCTATTTTTTAAGGCTTGAAAACAGCCCCAAGCTGCAAAAAAGTCAATTTAAATATGAACAGAGTTCACAGAGGAAGAGTTAAATTCAAGATTTTCTTTTATTCACTCACTACATTTATTTCACATTTTCAAACACTGCAAAGCTGTCATTTATTCAGAAAAAAAAAATATGCTCAGCTTTCAGCAGAATCCTGTTGGCAGAAATCCACTTCCAGTATAAGTCTTTCCTAAATATTCAGAAGTCAGTGCTGAATTCTCTGTTGTGAATTCAGACTTGCCCATATGGGGAAATATGCGTAGTATCAATCAGAAAATCTTGAAAAATTATGTGTGAAAAGGCTGATCATAACATTTACAGAACACACACATGTCAAAAACATACTCTCCATCTAATTGTTTTGTAAGTGCTATTCCCCACAGTTCTACAAGTGAACATAACTGTTCTTACAAAAGAAATGTTATTGTTACTGAGATCTTGTCTACATGGGACAGTATTTGATTGCTGAATGGATAAATGCTCTTGCCCACCAATCAGTTTAGTGCCTTCTAGAGCATCTTTTGCTTGGTGAACAAGATTGCTAATGTCTCCACCCTTGTGAAAAAACAAATGACAATTTGCAAGCGTCTGAAAGCACCAGACACACAAAGCAGCAACATTAGTCCAGAAGGAACTCTGGACAAAGTTTCAATAACAAGACTCCAAGAAGACTCCTGCTCAAATCTTAAGTAGCAGACCAGATATTTTTTAGAAAAGGGTACCACAAAACCTCTGCACGAGTTCCCTCTCGGTTTACAAAGATTTCAGACAATCCTGTAAATACCAGCAGGAGACTTTCAGTCAACAAAGCACTTTGCAGCATTTTGACTTGTTCCTTCCCATGAAACTCCAAATTTTTGAGCCACTATCAAGAACAGGAGTCCTAAGGAAACAAGATTAAAGCACCAGAGGCATATACTGCATTCCAGGTGGGAAAGGTAGATGATAACGCCATTCCGAAAACTGGAAATTACTTTGTCCTACCTAAAAATATGGCAAAAGGTTTTATAAACTAGGAGGATAGAAATGAAGCTGCAATGCTAGAAGAAACTGCATCACCATTAATTACAGAGAAAAACATAGCTTAGCATTTTGATTTTCTATCCAACTTAATAGTGTGGAATTTTTTAGGGAACCTGATACAAATAGTAAAAATGCTTCCACAATGAGTAGACTTCTTTCTATTGATATGCTCAGAGATTTACTTTAAAGGGAAAACAAACAAACAAACAAAGGTATGTTTGGCATGGAATCAATGATAATGTATTGTGCTATTCATAAACTCTACCTGTTAACTTCTAAAAACCGTAAGGCTGCAAACTCTACACAAGTTTCAGAGGTGGCGGTCTCTGTCAGTCTATAGTTTTGCCAAAACTGCCAATGATCGTAAGACGTCAGGCCCCCAAAAAGTGCTCCTGGAAGAGTCAAGGAAAGAAGCCTTGAATAATATGAAGCCATGAATAAGGTTCTCAGGATTAATTCCTCTATGCCATCTACTCACATCATCTAACTTCATAAGTTACTCTTTGCGTGAGACATCTTAAAATGTTATGGCAGACTTTTAACAAGGCAGAGAAGCCTAGGGTAGAACGTGAACCACAAGACACCTTGCTGAATGCTGGGTATTTATTAAAAAACACAGCGGGTACATGACACGTAGCTCCATGAATTCACAAACTTATGACTGATAGAGCTTCAATTGATGAGTCCTACTCATGGCCTACATATAATGCTACTACTATTGCTTAGGAAAGAATACACAATCAAAAATAAGACTTCCCAGACAGCATATTCTGTATCTAAACAACTCCTAAAACATTCCTAGTAACTACAGAAAATGTGATTCTTGTCCTTGCATAGTCTGCTGTAATACTCACAGACAAGAAACAAACAAGGAGAATATACAGTCTCAGATATTGTTCTCTCGCTTTTTAGGAGCAAGAATTCTTGACCATAAAACTAAGGAAATTTGACTTCCTATAGATTTCTGTCACAAGAAAAGGCTCACTGGTGTCCAAAAAAAACTCAAGCAAACAAACAAACAAACAAACAAAACCAAGCAAACAAAAAAACCCCAAACAAACAAACATAAAATTCAAGTCAAGTTCTTCTGTAGCCAGGGCACTTATAACACCTGTCATGCATCCTCCTGTGCTTGCTAAGGAATTTAAGCTGTAGACATTTCTTCAGAAGCATCAAAAGAGGATATCTTTCTACTTGACTACTTTCATATAATGTCCAAAAACTCTGTGATTTCTATCTCTGTATTAAAGCTATGCAGTATTATCCTCTTGCCCTTCCTTCCAGCTTTCCCTCCTAACTCTGATGACCCCAGAAATTTATGTTTCTAGGAAATTATGCTCAACATTAAAAATTCTGTATTTTCAACCTCACATCTACCTCTGCTGTCCAATACTTTCAAATGCCTTTTTACTTGCAGTCATGGGGCAATATAAATTATGTAGAGCTATATACCTACCAGCAAAGCAGAATAAAAAGCTCTTTTGAATGAGGAAAGTAATACTGCATATATTTATTTTTAACGAGTTATCTCTGTAAATATGAGTTCTAAGACTTAGGTATTTTTGAAACAAGTCCTAAATAATTTCACATATTTTTTCATTCAATGGAAGTAAGAGCATGCAAATTAATTCCCCTAGTCCAGTATTAGTCACTTTAAGACCATATCAAAGCAATACAGATGATGCTAAAGATGTAGATTTCAGAATGTTTTATATACAGCAGTAAAGTTTATTAGCATTACAGAAAAAAAAATAATCAGGGTAAAGCCACCATTTACCTACCTTATTAAAGATGTTTCTATAGGAAAGTATTTCTCTATAGGAAAGGCCCAGACACAAGTTCAGGTTTACCGTGCTACTATACAGAGAGAGAAAAAAACTCTTTGAGTATACTGCATTCTATTGTTGTGATCAACAACAGCTGAGGTTTGTGTTTCAATAAGGAAAAAAAAAAAGAGAAAACAAACAAAAAAAACCCCTCTTCTTCAGAAAGAATTACCCTATGGTCTAGGATAGTGGGAAAAAAGAGACTTGACCTAATTTTACAATTAGTAAAACCAACTTTAAAATCCACAAAACATTAAGAGCATGCAATTAACAGACTGGCAAATCCTAGCTCCTTAACACCACCTTAACAGTTAAAATAAAAGTGCCCTGACATTCTATTAAACTCTTTCATCAGCCACTTCCGAAGGAGACTTACAGAACAGTTGTAGAGTTATTTTATTTTTACTTAAAATTCACAAAACCCATCTAGCAACCTATTGTTGTATCTCATAATTTGTGCACAGCATCTGAACAGTTTAACCACTGTTCTCTCCCTTCCCACCACTCGATGCTCTGAGAGCTCCTATCCAAGTAGTTTTAGAGAAGCAGGATTCTCCATTGCAACTCTTCGGAGCCACAATCGCTGCTATGCAACTTATGGTTTGACTTGTTTGTGTAATAACTGTTACACATGGTAAAGGACAGTTTTAGACAAGACCAAACAGCAGAGTCACGGGACTGAAATATACAGCCAGACTAACCTATATCTAGGAATATGACTGATGCAAACTAAGGGTAGTTATCTGAGACAAAGGGACATTCTGCCTTGCAAAGCCTCAGTTTCTTCATCTGCACAAAAACAGAGCCACTTCAACTTATTTGGAGGAGATCGCTACAGCAGCAAAATTAAATGAATTTTTAGAAACAATAAATAAATAAATATCACACCATATCTTTTCCCAACAGCTAACTATGGTCTGCAAAGTAGATTTGTAAGTAGTCACTAATGTTTTTAAATTTCTTACATGCCTTACACATGCTAACAGACAGTCTGGATTTGCCTGATCAATTTTGGCTAAGTACAAGCCAGTTGATATTCACCCACCCAACTCACTGAATGATTATTTCCGCCCCTTGATGGCAACACTTCTCAGAGCACAAGGACTCTTTCTCAGTGCTGCTACAGACATCAGTCTTTTTACCTCAAACAGCCCTGAGCTGAACAGGCGGCAAGCACCTGCTGTCAGCAATGCTGGGGTGGCAGAGGCATGTCCTATAGGCATGCATTTCCCACAGAGAAGCAGGTGCAAGTAAGAAAAAAAAAATGTTGGCATAGGGAGCAATATATAACCTAAATTAGTAGCCTGTTCCCTGCAGCTTCTTAAACTAATGTGTAAATTTGGAAAACTTTTAAGTTTATGCATAAAAGCACTGACACTTTGGGGTTTAGGCAAGTTGAGCAACGCTTTCAGTTGGAGTCTACTTAATGATTAGGCTCAGTAAGAAATTCAGCAACATTTAACATGCTGCTTTCTAAACTTATGCTTCTCTTTTCAGAAATGAACATGAATGACAGTGAATGTGTATGTTTCTTATTTTGTTTTTAAATCTCCAGCAAGAATTCTCATTGCATCTAAAACCTGAAGATTACTTGTCTAACTGTCTTACCATAAGGGCTTATGATTTCTAACAAGGAGGTTCCCCAAATAACTCCCACAGCTAATTACCAGCAGCAGTCTCCTAATGCACAGCCTAAAGCCATGTAAATTGCCAGAAAGAATTCTGTGGAGTTTAATCTGCCACTCCTTCCTACACATTCAGAGGCCTCCAAAGTCCGTCCAGCAAAAAGAGAAAAAAAAAAAAAAAAAAAAAAAAAAAAA